>WNGS01162157.1:5717872-5728224 GCA_020271785.1 Procambarus virginalis
ATCCTCTTATAAAACGTCACACATTTTACGCAGTCCATGGGATTTACGTTTGACAACCAGATTCGACAGCCATTCGTGGAGCGTCACTAGGCTCAGGTTAGATCAAGCGCTTACTGTCCCTATGTAACAAATTTCCCGCCACATACCTACCGCAGAGTGAGCTTTAAACACCTTAATTATTCACCAGGAGGTTGAGGAGGGGGAGGAGAAACCACATCCCCCACCTCTCCAAGTTCTCCGGGGCCGTCGGTTAAAGCTACGTGGCCCTAGCATAGTGAGGCTCCCTCACCAGCCCTGCCTCGCCAAGCCCCACCTCATACAGCTCCCCACACACACAGCCCCGCCTCGCCCAGCTCCCTCCACACACAGCTCCACCTCACACAGCGGCCCCCCCCCCCCGACACCTACATATTACCACAACGACTTGAGAATGGTCCAGGACGACCGAACCGTCGTCGTCCCTTCACCTTCTAGTGTGTGGTCTGGTCAACATACTTTAGCCACGTTACTAATCTTTACCTATTCACCCAGCAGCAATTAGGGACCTGGGTGTAAACCCATTGATGGATCGTGTTCCAAGAAAAAACTTGTCGGATAAGGCAGGTATTTACAACCGTTCCGTCAACTGGCCACGAGTGGTGGCAGAGGGATACCTGCTTGATGGGGTTCTGAGAGTTCTTCTACTCCCCAAGCCCGGCCCGAGGCCAGGCTCGACTTGTGAAAGCTTGGTCCACCAGACTGTTGCTTGGAGCGGCCCGCAGGGCCACATACCCACCACAGCCCGGCTGGTCCGGAACTTCTCTTAGAAAACAGTCCAGTTTTCTCTTGATGTCCACGGTTGTTCCGGCAATATTTCTTATAGTCGCTGGGAGGGTGTTGAACAACCGCGGACCTCCGATGTTTATACAGTGCTCTCTGATTGTGCCTATGGCACCTCTTCTCTTCACTGGTTCAATCTTACATTTTCACGTGGGACATGTTGAGGCATGAACCACGTAGCCGACAGCAACAGAAAGCAATACTTTTTCAGTTTGTTCACTGTGTCTATTGCAATCAATGGCTATATTAGACTGACAAAAATAAGTAGAGGCAAATCAAATTAAAATACAATTATGCCTCTTTCCTTCCCGTTCAGAGCGAGATTATGAAATACTTCCCACTTGTTCATCAGTTCCACTAAATGTTATACATTATGAGCAGTGATATTAGGCATGGCTGAAACAAATCCCCCCGCCCCACACATACACACACGAAAAAAAGTAAAATTTCGATCCTTTTCCCGGATGATTATCGAATTGAAAGTGAGAAACCGGCTTTTGGATTCGCACCTCTCTACTTGAGTAATGATCCTGGATGCCCCCGACACGTTACTCTCTCTTTATTGGTGTGTTGGTTTAGTGTTTATTTGGTCAAGTCGCGTTACATTTTGTTTGTGTAGCTGGAGAAGTTGGCCGAGGTGGCAGCACCACAAGCAGGCCAGCGCCTCGCCCAGGGGCTACTACCATAAACAGAACCAATGCCAAGATCATCGAGGTGAAGGAGAGGCCGTTGGATCGCGAACACAAGACTGCTGCGATAAAACCTTCCAAGTGGGGAAGTATACCTGCTGGATACCTGATGATTGGGGTTCTGGGAGTTCTACTCCCCACGCCTGGCCCGGGGCCAGGCTGGACTTGGGATAACTTGCTCCAACAGGCTGTTGCATTGCCCGAAGGCCCACATATCCAATAGTTTCCATTTTCCAATCGGCCCACATATCCAACCATTCTCAAGACAATAGACTTGAGAATGGTCCAGGACGGACCGAAACGTCGTAGTCCCTTCACCTTCTAGTGAGTGGTCTGGTCAACTTACTTTAGCACCGTTATTGTGACTCATCGCCTGCATATCCAATACATTTTGAACAAGGTGCAGATGGCACTTAACGCACCAGTGTAGACTTACTCCGTCACTATTGTTAATCATGCGACCCCGACAGCTTTGGGGAGACACTCCATGACCCACCACTACCACCTCCCAAGTGTTGGGCTCTGTACGTATGGCTGGGACCTTTCACACCTCCTCTTTACCACACTCCATGGACCTTTCTCCTACAAAACATCACACGCAAAAAAAGGCAGATGAAGTCAACCGCCTGCGGTGTCGCGGGTCCGTCCTGTTCTGTGGCCGCACTTTCTCCACCCCACTATCTCTCCAGCACTCTTGCTTCACTTCTACCTCTTTCTCCCCATTTTCCCATCCCATTACCTCCCCCCCCTCACCATTTTCCACCCGTCCTACAACTCAACTTTCATCCACCCTTCCTTCCCCTGTACTACCTTCACCCTCCCCAACACCCTTTTGCTTCTATAAACTCATCTTGTACTCACCCAACACCCTCATTCGCTAATGTCACGTGTCGACTAGTGCACACGATGCCTCACAATCCAACAGCTCAACCTCCTCGACCGTCTAGTAACAATACTCAAACATCTTACTTCTCTTAATTAACCTTCCCGCTTGTTTCCCACAACATTAAGATTTAAAATCGTTTCCCGTCTGGTGTAGACGGTGTCTCTCTCTCGCCAATTTATTTGTCTTCATCACCTCCCTCATCACAATCGACTTGAGAATGGTCCAGGACGGACGGAAACGTCGTCGTCCCTTCACCTTCTAGTGTGTGGTCTGGTCAACATAGACGGCCAAGCTGCTCCGCCTCCACTCCAATACCACAACCATTACTGCTTAACACCACACAGGAAATAAAGTAGACTAAACATGGACTGACATCTACATAACCATGGACAACAAGGCATTAGAGCAGGAGGCTCCTGCCTCTCAGAATTCATATAACATGGCTCTATATGACATGGAACTCAAAACACTGTCATATTCTGGTCGCTTCTGGCTTGGAGCGGCTCACAAGTCGAGCCTGGCCTCGGGCCGGGCTTGGAGAGTAGAAGAACTCCCAGAACCCCATCAACCAGGTATATACACACGTTTTACGAAAGGCCTCGACGAATACAACCATGGTGCTATAACACACAAAATGAATTAGATAAATAGGAAGACGGCTCTTCAATTTCCTAGCAAACAGAACCCAAAGAGTAATAAGTCAATAAAGTAACATCCGAATCATCCACCGTGAAAAATTTAATCCCCCAAGAGTACTGTGCACTTTTCAGTACTTTTCTTCAGTCTCACATCATACAGTGACAAAGGACACAAACCATATAGTACCGTATCATCCTTTGAAATAATATATACTAAGATTTACACGAGTAGACCATATATGACACAACAAACCTCCAAAACTTATATAAATCAGGTTTTCCAACAGGCCACAGAAACCATGCTCAACTTTAGATTGTTTCAGTTACCCTGCTTCAGTAAAAACGAGAAACCCATATAAAACGCAATCAAATCACACAAAAGAAAGAAAAAGCAACTAAAATGATTTGGGAATAATCATATTGGAAGACCTTACTTTAAAAAAACACGGAGTAGCCGTCACAAAGAAATGAGAGGCTGGACAACACGACCTGTCAAACAAGAGATACCAAACCAATGAAAGTATTTTTATGACAATAGTCCTCTCTAGGATGGAATATTGTTGCACACAACAGGTGCAATATAGAGATAACAGGAACCATCAACAGGTGCAATATAGAGATAACAGGAACCATCAACAGGTGCAATATAGAGATAACAGGAACCATCAACAGGTGCAATATAGAGATAACAGGAACCATCAACAGGTGCAATATAGAGATAACAGGAACCATCAACAGGTGCAATATAGAGATAACAGGAACCATCAACAGGTGCAATATAGAGATAACAGGAACCATCAACAGGTGCAATATAGAGATAACAGGAACCATCAACAGGTACAATATAGAGATAACAGGAACCATCAACGGTTAAACAACCAGTTAAAAGCTCCTGATCAGAGATAGAAGTCCTTCTCGTTCACCTTTCCCGCCCTAACAGAAGTACCTCTATTCAATACTTCCGCATTACTACCACAAACTACCTTCCCCCCATCCACAGGGAAGCATAGACTACCCCGTAACGTGCCACAGTGACCAATGTTAAAGCAACCAGAATTCCACCATCACAACCACCACCCAACACAACTGCTGGTAGTTGCATTGGGATGGTGGTAGTGGTTGTTGTACGACCTCCCCCCCCCCCTAACAGTTCTAACAGTTGATCAGTCCAGCAACCAGGAGGCCTGGTCGACGACCGGGCCGTAGGGACGCTAAGCCCCGGAAGCACCTCAAGGTAACCCACCCACCCACTACACTACACTACACTAGCGACTTGAGGATGGTCCAGGACGGACCGAAACGTCGTCGTCCCTTCAACTTCTAGTGTGTGGTCTGGTCAACACTACACTAGACTTGCATGTGTAAGTGCCAACCGGAATTTAATCCTAAGAAATGCTAGACTGTGATCAGGAGGCCTGGTTGGAGACCGGGCCGCGGGGCCGTTGATCCCCGGAAGCTACACACGGTAGCCAGTGAGTGGGCAACTGCCCTGTTAATTAAGTAACTGGGAGAACTCCACCCCCGTTGTCGCCAGATGCACAAACATGGCAACACAGTTAGAATCTTCAAAGTTCAAATCCGTATATATAGAATAATCATCCTTATGCATTATGCGTCATCATGCGTTAGACCTGCATGGGAATACGCAACACCTGAACTCTTGCCAGAAACAGAATACAAATATTTTACACATGCCAGAACAAGGAGAAGTGATACGATGATACGCCAAGGGAAGAAATCTTATCTCACTAGAGAAGACCCAGATAAGATTACATGGTAGTGGACAAGGCACAGTTGGCTAGGTAACCAAGGTACAGCGCTCCGAGTTAGGATACAACAGTCACGCATCTACTGACGAAACCTCTACATCTTTGTTACCCACACACTAGAAAATGAAGAGACGACGACGTTTCGGCCCGTCAGGGATCATTCTCAAGTCGAAACGTCGTCGTCCCTTTACTTTCTAGTGTGGGGGTTTGGTCGACATATTTCAGCCACGTTATTGTGACTCCTCTGTACATCCTTCCCTAATCTTTGGCGGCTTTGTTTACCTTAAAACAGCTTATGAGCTCCGAAGTACTAGGAGGTACAGTGTACTCCGAAGTACACTGTATAAACATCAGAGGTCCGCGGTTGTTCAACGTCCTCCCAGCGAGCATAAGAAATATTGCCGGAACAACCGTGGACATCTTCAAGAGGAAACTAGATTTATTCCTCCAAGGAGTTCCGGACCAGCCGGGCTGTGGTGGGTATGTGGGCCTGCGGGCCGCTCCAAGCAACAGCCTGGTGGACCAAACTCTCACAAGTCAAGCCTGGCCTCGGGCCGGGCTTGGGGAGTAGAAGAACTCCCAGAACCCCATCAACCAGGTATCAACCAGGAGGCTCGCTCTCTGTAAAACAATACCGATATTTGATTGGAAAGTTTCGTTGCTTGTAAGCTGTTTAATACATGTAAACAACGCAGCCAAATATCGAGAAAAATATGTACAGGTTCTTAAGAAGATGTGTAAATCTTTGCTGAATCCTGGCGCTGGTTGGAAGGCTAAGCGATCATACTGTACGTCATTCACCGTTATTAACCCTATGGTTGGGGGACAATCAAATTGAAGGTGGAACATAAAAATAAACAAATGCTAATTGAAATAAGTTTATTGATGTAAAATACACACAAAGGGATGAGGTAGCTCAAGCTATTCTCACCCCGTTCAGTACATATACACACATCACAAACCATAAACACATTACCAAACATTCCGAGAGATAACATATACATTCCTCCTTCACAAGTAAAATGCTAATGTATTCGTTTAATACAATAGTGAGTGGGAGCAACTAGGGCGAAGGGGTGCAGTGGCCTCATCGATTTATTGACCAATAATTACTATTCCAGCACAGTAACAAGGCCACTGGTGCTGTATAAACATAACCCTAACCCAAGGGTTAAATGAAGACATTTTGTGGCCTAACATATGACCAAATGGTTTATCCCGAGAGAATGGAACACTGGTTTCATATCCTGTGTCCAGAAGAAGGGGTTCACAACACATTAAAAATGGCTTCCGGGTCGTCGAAGAACGTAAACCCCCGCATTATGCACGATGGGGTTCCAAGGGAGGAGAGCTGAAGGTACTTGCCTAATTGTGCTTGCGGGGGTTGAGTTTTGGCTCTTTGGTCCCGCCTCTCAACTGTCAATCAACTGGTGTACTGATTCCTGAGCCTACTGGGCTCTATCGTATCTACATTTGAAACTGTGTATGGAGTCAGCCTCCACCACATCACTGCCTAAAGCATTCCATTTATTAACTACTCTGACACTGGAAAAATTCTTTCTAACGTCTCTATGGCTCATCTGGGTACTAAGTTTCCACCTGGGAGTCGGGTGGGAGTGAGTCGTAAGCCAACTACATTCACACGGGCGAGGAAGGATAAATTTCAAAGTCACAGCACTAGATTACCAATGCTCAAGGGTTGGGCCCCGAGAGCTTGAGCTCACGCCCCAGGATACAGACAAGCACACACACACCCGTGTGAAAATACCACACTGAACATAACTTTATGCATTGCATGAACATACATTGCACAATCGACTTGAGAATGGTCCAGGACGG
Source organism: Procambarus virginalis (assembly GCA_020271785.1). Lineage (NCBI taxonomy): Eukaryota > Metazoa > Arthropoda > Malacostraca > Decapoda > Cambaridae > Procambarus > Procambarus virginalis. The sequence continues at coordinate 5,724,513 of WNGS01162157.1, forward strand.
ACCGAAACGTCGTCGTCCCTTCACCTTCTAGTGTGTGGTCTGGTCAACTTTATGCATGATTTACTGTACCCAACACCTTGAGGTCACCTTGAGGCAACATGAAACAAACCTTACCACAAAACTTGATCAACATGATCAACTGAAGCCTGATAAAGCTAATCACAACACAATCAACCCACATATTCCACTGAAGCAAAAATTCATCAGCTAACTCACCACAAACATAACACTATCACGTGCAGCCAAAACACTGCTCATCAAACATTGCCCAGTTCTTAAACTACAAATGCCACCAGAATAATGCCATGTACACAGAAATCACAATTGCGTGATGCATCATGGATGCTCTCGGACGCAGGTTCGAATCCTCGTCACGGCCATTGTGGATTTGTTCATAATGCCATGTATTAACAGCTGAACAAGGAAAACCTGCGAAACAACTGATTTCATTTTGGGTTACTTCCTAAGGCAATGGAAATTATTTAGCACTTTAATTGAACGTTTTCAAGCATTTTACATTTTTTTATATTTTGTGAAATAAATTGTATAATAGAAAATACAAAACTTTGTACTGTATTCCTTCAAACCGTCTTCCCCAACATTAAGCTTAAGCTGTCTTAGGCAAAGTTCAAAGCATAGTTAAGGGGAAAAAATTACCATTTTCCTTATCTTGAGGGGATAAGCAATTAAAAAAAAAAACTACTCGTGAACAAAATTTTAAGGCATTGCTTTCTTTAAGACATTTCCTGTGCGTTTCTGAAGCTTGGAACAATCCTGGCGCAGTGTACCGTTGTTGTTTAAGATTCAGCTACTGGGAACAAAAAGTTACAAGTAGCACGGGCTATGGTGAGCCCGTGTAAGGCAGTGTACCATAATAAGGGCGTTTTATAATTGACTGGCAGTTCGCTCTCTCTCATTCGCTCTGTGCACTCGGGAGCAACACTAAAGTCTCACGCCAACACGCAGGTAACTACACAAAATAACCACATTAACGTCATGTATCAATCACAAAATAAGTGGGGCCCGTAATGAGGATTCGAACCTATGCTCTGGGTACTCCCTAGCCAACGCCTTAGACCACTACACTACGTTCATGCAAGTTGTGTGTGTGTGTGTGTTTGCAGAGAAGCGTGGGAGGTAGAATTCATAGACTACAAACCAGCAACCGTCCTCGACTCAAGTTCATTACATTCAGCGGTCAACCCCACAGACGCATTCATAAATTTTAACATGCTGTTCATTCAAAACGGGAATTTTCTCTAGTATAAATAAATTATAATATATTAGCATATTGTGTATATATAGGCATAGGTAGGTTAGGTTAGGTGTTTAGGTTCTGTGGCGATTATTTGTATTTGTAGTACGTGGGTGAAGCATTTATAGCGTTGTGGTTCGAACAAAATTCGTCAGTGAAGCACTTGTTCCGGATATGTTCGAACGTCAGCAGTTGTGAGTCGTGTGTAACCGCTTTTCATTCATAAACAGGGGGTTTGGCGGGTGGATGGAATCACTTTTGGATCTTTGTTTGGAGGACGGGCTGAAACCAGAGCACATTGCGTGAAGCCCTAGTGAGGCTTCGGTGTAAGCCACAGGAACCCTAGATGCTTCAGGTGAATGCCAGGTTGCAATATGTTACCATGTCGTAGCGTACTGGTCTAAGGCATTTGCTTGGGAGTACCCAGAACATAGGTTCGATTCTGCCTCATGGCTCCTCCTGATTTTCAAGCAGCTAACTCTTATCTTTAAGTCCGATCTGCTCATTAACACCAGACAAAAAAATAGTGTCTTCAAGGGTGGTGTTTAACGCAATCACAATACTGTCACCTTGGGGTAAAACTTGTCTTCAAATCCCAAAAGACAAAACAAAAAAAACTAGTTGAATAAACCGTTAAAATATGAATACCGTATTTGGAGTAACTGGTTTTTTTTTTTACACAGTATTGTGACTGAATGGCAATCATCCCGGCAGCCCACTCCACCCATCATGCCCGGTAAGGCTCATCATGATGAATGAGGCATCAGCAGTGGCACATTATATGAGTGCTAAATTTACATACACCTTCAAAACTCGCTGGTCAGCTAAAACGCTTAATTAGCAAATCAAGCTACGGAAAATGCTTCAGAACGCTGTAGTTCCACTAAATTTCCATGTAGCCTTTTGACGATACAAAACTATGTTGACCAGACCACACACTAGAAGGTGAAGGGACGACGATGTTTCGGTCCGTCCTGGACCATTCTCAAGTCGATTGTCAAATCTCAAGTCACAATCGACTTGAGAATGGTCCAGGACGGACCGAAACGTTGTCGTCCCTTCACCTTCTAGTGTGTGGTCTGGTCAACATACTTTAGCCACGTTATTGTGACTCCTCGTCTGCAAAACAATGCTGGTTTTTGTACCATTATATACAAATAATGACCGTCTCTACCGTCTTGGGTTGGACGGTCTCGCTTCATGCAGGTCGGCGTTCAATCCCCGACCGTCCAAGTGGTTGGGTACCATTCCTTTCCCCCCGTCCCATCCCAAATCCTTATCCTGACCCCTTCCCAGTGCTATATAGTCTTATTGGCTTGGCGCTTTCAACCCGATAGTTCCCTTCCCTTCCCTCAAGCAAAGGCAGAGTGTGCAACATGGTGGGGTACTTGCAAGAAAATTGGTACACAAGGGAGCGTTACCTTGAGATCATTTCTGGGCTTAGCGTCTCCGCGGCCCGGTTGTCGACCAGGCCTCATCGTTGCTTGACTGGTCAACCAGGCTGATGGACGCGGCTGCTCGCAGCCTGACGTACAAGTCACAGCCTGCATGATCAGGCATTTTTTAGAGACGTTTGTCAAGTTCTCTCTTGAACACTGTTCAAGGGGCCAGTTATACCCCTTACGTGTAGTGGAAGCGTGTTGATGAAATATTGATCACCACGGTATGCTAAAATACAACCATGTTGTATTTAGCGTGGTGAAAAATACAACATGAAATTTGCAAAACATATTGTAGCCTACAAAGTATCATACGTAAATGCCCCTACAACGAATAAGCGTTCAAATGTACAGGACATGCCCAAGAGAGAGATTGATGAAGATTAAGCCAACCAAAAGGTGGCACGGGCATGAATAGCCGTAAGTGGTGGCCGTTTGGAGCCATTACCAGTATCAAGAGCTGATACTGGAGATTTGCGGAGGCCCAAGAGAGGAGAAAACCTGAGTAAAGTATTAAAGCTATGCCCTCTTTCCCTCTCCTCCTCCCAGCCATACCGTGCATACCTAACATTGAGAGAATATGACAAACTGTTTACCATAGGAAACAGTAAGGGAGACAACTGGTGTAAACTGCACACACACACACAGTCAAGTCGACCAGATGGCCGGGGCCAGAATTATAAAGCACTGCGTCCATTTACGAAACATCTACATCTTTCCTCGATGATGAAAGCCTGGTTTGAATTTATTAAGCAGTTTTTGAGTACCAAAGCGCGTACCTGAAAGCTGCCGACTGATGAAACAATGTAGCCAGTCTCTATACCAGTAGTCGGCAGCCTCCAGGTTCTTCAAGACGTCTCCCCGAAGCTGTCTTAGACAAGGTCAAAACAAAGTTTGAAGAGGGAATAATAGCCCTTCCTATACTTTGAAAAGCATAGACGATGATAAAATAGCACTTACTACTAGGGAGCCGGTCGCCGAACGGACAGCACACTGGACTTGTGATCCTGTGGTCCTG
>WNGS01162157.1:5736691-5759270 GCA_020271785.1 Procambarus virginalis
GAAACATCCCCATGATTACGAAAACAATGAGTAACGTAGACAGTGACATACGCGGTTGATTAAAACAACAAGTCAACGTTAAAGGACTAATGTAACTAATAATGTAACAATTAAGAGACTAATAATGTAACTGGCTACGTTACATTATTACAGAATTACCTTCACAATAAATGGCTTGTTGATCTAAATCGTGTCGAAATCAGATCCTTGACATACGAGCTGTGAGTTCAAAGTCAAGCCTACCCTCTGAATTTGCCGAAACAATTGTAAGTGTAGAAAACCTCTACAATTATGAAATAAATCAAAACCCTCTGAGAACAATTAGAGACCAATAAACAGAATGACAAAATAACCCCCCCCCAGCATTTGCGGGACCATAATAAACCAAGACTTTCCCTTTACGCGCCATGAATGTGGAAAACTGGAGACGGCGGCGGCGGCGGCGGCGAGGCGTGTGTCGGGACAATATTGTGGAGGTAAGCTCATGTTGCCGCGCGAGGGCGCCTGACATCACACATTATCGTGTCCCAAGGCCACTACCACCCCCTTCCCAAGCTTCCAACCACATGTTACATCACCCCGAGCACCACCACGGGACATCTCCTGCCACGAGGCTAACCATAGCCCGTGCTTCTTGCCCAGCTCCTGTGCCAGGTAAGTTACGGGCTCACCATCCCGTGCTACTTGGAAATTGTTCCGAGTAGCGAATCTATAACAAAACAACACACCCACCACCATCAACTACCACCACTACTACCTACTACAGCTGGACCACTCAACACACGAAAGCAAAGGAAAATTGGTTTACGAAAGTCATTTTACCTGAGCACACAAGTGTAGGTGAGGGAGGGAAGGGGTGTGGAGGAGACGTGAGGGTGTGCGTGAGAGAATGTCGAGAGCGAGACTATACGTTGGGCTAGACACTAACGAGATCATTAGCGCCATTATAACTACCCATCTGGTTAGGTTTAAATCTCTGCTGGAACCTTATGCGTTTAATATTCACGTGTATAGCTCGTCTCTTAAGTTATCCCGACTGTGACACACACGCGCACGACGCCCCTAAAGAATGCTTTCTTCTATTTAAAAGATCAAATGTGTGCAAAACGTGTTCCTACAATGGTCACACGTGATATAAACACGAGGAAACCAACAAACAAGGCTATACACAGCCCCGATCCTGTGCCAGTAAGTCCACTACGGGCTCACCATAGCCCGTGCTACTTGGAACTTTTGTTCTGAGTAGCTGAATCTAAAAACAACAACAACAAAGGGCCAATGCAAACTAACACTATATCGTCGAACACAACTTACTGCAATTCCCTATGCAGAGAAAAAGTCGCAATAACTTAAATGAATAACGACCCAACCAAAACGTGAAATTAAAAGTGACTACGTTTCGGTCCATCCTGGACCCTTCATCAATCGTGATAAGGATTTAAGACGCACCGACAACAGACTTTCAGGCTCTCGAGTCAGGCCTAGCCTCGGGCCAGGCTTGGGCAGAACAACTCCCAGAACCCCATCAAGCAGGTATCCTCTGACCTAACCTCGGGCCAGGCTCGGGCAGAAGAACTCCCAGAACCCCATCAAGCAGGTATCCTCCTGTGTGGGTCGAGTTGGAAATTCCCCCTGCATGAACTAGCATGAACTTCCCTTGTATAGAGAACTTAACTGTAGTGCAATCAACCATTCTACATCAAAATTAGCAACTGTTGACCAACACCGTCGTATGCATTAAGAACGAACCATGAAGAAATTGACGAGGGGGAAAATATGCAAGGTCCAATCTATACCAATGGCTATGTGGAGCCCGGTAAGTTGACTGCTGGAACTGGCGACACCAATTATGTCTTTCAAAGAGAAAACGAGGTAAGGGCCGGGTGAAAGTCGTGCCTTAGACACCAAGTCACATTAACACGTTACTGCTACGTATTAGCAAGGACTGTTGTTGTTGTTGTTACAGATTCAGCTACTCGGAACAAGTTCCAAGTAGCACGGGCTATGGTGAGCCCGTAGTGGACTTCCTGGCACAGGAGCGGTGCTGAGCAAAGACTGTAATGGAAGCAGTGTTGTATACTGACAACGTGCCCACCCAAGTACCTTCTAGTCTGACAGAGGCTAGGTTTAAATATCATCCTGAAAAATAATTGTGCCAATCTCTTGACAAGGAGCAATAAATGTTGGTTACCTGGAACATACCTGGATAGGGTTTCTGGAGTAGTTCTACTCCCCGATCACGGCCTGGAGGTCAGGCTCGACTTAGGATAACTTGGTCAACAAGTTGTTGCTTGGAGCGGCCCGCAGACCCACATACCCTACGGCCTGGTTGGTCCGGCATTTCTTCCAATAACAAGAACGGTTGTGGCATAGTTTTAATACATGGACCAACTTCCTTCAAATAAGTATTTAATCTCTTTCAGTAGATAGCTCTTAAGCTCTCAGCCGTCTTGAGAAACTTGCTGCACTGCCAAGGGGGCAGCTTAATACAGTATGTTGACCAAACCACACACCAGAAAGTGAACGGACGACGACGACGACGTTTCGGTCCGTCCTGGACCATTCTCAAGTCCATTGTGAGAGGAGCCGGGGAGCCGGTCGGCCGAGCGGACAGCACGCGGGACTTATGATCCTGTGGTCCCGGGTTCGATCCCAAGCGCCGGCGAGAAACAATGGGCAGAGTTTATTTCACCCTATGCCCCTGTTACCTAGCAGTAAAATAGGTACCTGGGTGTTAGTCAGCTGTCACGGGCTGCTTCCTGGGGGTGGAGCAGGATACTAAAAGCCCCGAAATCATCTCAAGATAACCTCAAGATGGTTCATTCTCAAGTCACGAAAGACTTGAGAATGGTCCAGGACGGACCGAAACGTCGTCGTCCCTTCACTTTCCAATGTGTGTGGTTTGGTCAACATATTTCAGCCACGTTATTGTGACTCGTCGTCTGCTTAATACAAGAGTCTTTAAAAATCCTATTCTTTCACAAAAGCTTTTTCCCCGTCATTTGTTACGCACTAATACATTTAACCGTGGCGATAATTTCTAAAAATCTGAATGGAAATTTATATTAAACGCATTTCTGAAAATATATATATAGGCATGAATGACAATGCCCCACACTTCTTCCCAGCCTCGTCTACCAGACACTGTCAGGGGTTGATACGCAGTTTGTTCCCGTCAGGTCATCATCCAGCTCGGGGTGGGTGGGTATGTGGGCCTGCGGGCCGCTCCAAGCAACAGCCTGGTGGACCAAACTCTCACAAGTCGAGCCTGGCCTCGGGCCGGGCTTGGGGAGTAGAAGAACTCCCAGAACCCCATCAACCAGATCAACCAGGACAAGCTGCCATTAACCCATGCCAGTGTCTCCACCACACTGTATCTACACTCAAAATTCCCAAATTACAGAATACACAGTTTTTTTACCTAAAATGTGCGAGATATTAAAATGAGTCGTGAAAAGGCACTTTAATATCAACTCCCAATCATTCAATTAAACTGTAAAAACTAATTAATTAATGAGCAAAGTGTGTATAAATGTCAACGTAGATGCTGCTTACATGGTTGCCGTGATGCGAACACAGTGTAAGGTCGAACCAACAGCAGAAGCGTAAGCTGAGGCTGGTTGATACCTGGTTGATGTGAAGCTACCAGGAGGATGTGAAATCAACCAGTTAAGCTGTTTGGAGAAGCGTTTATAGAGTTTGGTGGAGGTGGTGGTGATGGTGGTGGTAGTGCGACTTGTTGAGCTCAACTGGGAGGGGAACTGAGGGTAGGGGAGGGGAGGGAAGGGGTGGAGCAGCAGAAGGAAAGCAGGTGGAGAGTAAGTAGGAGAGATGGAAAGGGAGGTTTGTAGGGTAGGTTAGGTTAGGTTAGGTTTGTAGGGGGGTTAAAAGGGTGGATGTTTCAGGACAGATCAATGGTTTTGTAAATAAATAACGTGTGACGGTGGTTTATATATTGGAACGAGGTGCAATATGGAGGATTGAGGTTATATTATTAGCAGGGTTGTTTTGAGATGCATTGGCTGTTTCTAGTTCGAGATCAGAGGGGGAGTGTGTGGCCCTGAACAGGTGGGAGACCTACAGGTGATCCCTCATCCCACAGCTGCCATGACGGACGGACAGCTGCATTGAACAGGTTGGGAGACCTACAGGTGATCCCTGATCCCACAGCTGCCATGACGGACGGACAGCTGCACTATACAGGGACAAAGACGGATAGATACAGAATAATATAACACCCACAAGAGAGCCAGTGTTATAAGCTTAACAAAAACAGGAAAAACTACCCACCGTCTAATTTATAATGCCACCCCTACCCTATATTCTCCCTACCCTAAGGGAATAGGGAGCTGCCCGTCCTCCTAAGGTTTCCCAACGTCAAGAAACAGTCGTACTAAAATCCCCTCTCCTAACCTACCAGAGGCCATAAAACAGAAAACGGGACAGTGTACCAATTTCGCGAGCCGCTACCATTTTCTAGTAGGACGACTTTTGACCTCGGGTGGAGTATACGTCAAAATGCGACGTTCTATTAGGAGGTCGGATTGCTCCCCCCAGCTTACATAGTTTATACACAGCCTCCCACACAGGGCCCCATACGGGCTCACCATAGCCCGTGCTACTTCGGAACTTTTGTTTAGAGTAGCTGAATCTAAAAACAACAACAGGCTCCCGTCTACTGCAGTTCACCCCCCCCCCCTGCCTCCACACCAAATGCTGCTCTCCCCACCCCCACACCCTCTGCTCCCCCCACCCCATCATTTCACTAGAGCCACCCTTCACCAAGTACCCCCAACTTCTTGCTTTCAAATCATCTCTTCATTGCATCCACTCTTCTACAAGTCTGCCCCCCCCCCAGACGCGTGCAACAATCCCCCTCCCCCCCGCTTACCTTTCTACCTCTGCAACACTGATCCTGAGGCCAGATTCACGAAGCAGTTACCCAAGCACTTACGAACCTGAACATCTTTCCTCAATCTTTGGCGGCTTTGTTTACAATTATTAAACAGTTAATGAGCTCCGAAGCACCAGGAGGCTGTTTATAACAATAACAACAGTTGATTGGGAAGTTTCCATGTTTGTAAACCGTGTATAAATGTAACCAAAGCCGTCAAAGATTGAGGAAAGATGTACACGTTCGTAAGTGCTTGCGTAACTGCTTCGTGAATCTGGCCCCTGGCTCCCAGCGTTGCCATGTTAGCCTGGCAACACTCCCTCAGTGTTACCAACTCCTCCACCCCAAGCCCCCCCATCTCCCTCTCTCACATATTAATTAACACAGGCGTAAGTGTATGGTTTCAGAGCATTAAAATCTCGTACACTAGAGCAGATGGAGCAACATGACGTAAGAGCCGAGAGAAATTACTGAAGATGAAACCTGACAGCAACAGCAGAAAATGCTAATTGCAATGACTACAATGCCATCTTGAAGTTATCTCGAGTTGATTTCGGGGCTTCAGTGTCCCCGCGGCCCGGTCCTCGACCAGGCCTCCACCTGGTTTTCCCAAGTATAGCTATAGTTTTTCCAAATGCCTGAGCAGGGATATAACGATGCAACCGGAGCCAAAATAGGATTTCTCCAAAACGAAAAGAAAAACATTCAAGAGCAAACCAACTAGTCGTACAGCAACTAGCCGTGGAAACTTAATCCACACAAAGAGATTGACAAATAATCCACATAGGCCCGAAGCCTATGGCTGGCCCACTAAGTGTTACTTGTTTCTGTTTTACTTGGGCGAAGTATGAGTATTTTTCACAACGACGGGCAGATCAGGCAGGGCCCCCGTGGACAATTCAATACAGTGCAGGCGAGGAGTCACAATAACGTGGCTAAAGTATGTTGACCAGACCACACACTAGAAGGTGAAAGGACGACGACGTTCCGGTCCGTCCTGGACCATTCTCACAATCGACTTGAGAATGGTCCAGGACGGACCGAAACGTCTTCGCCCCTTTACTGTCTAGAGTGTGGTCTGGTCAACATAGGTGCGTTATGCCACCATATAAACACGCCCTCCTGCTCCACTCCCCAACCAAGGTCTAACCAATTCATTGCCAACTACAATAAAAACATACTTGCCTTCACACCACTTTCAAGAATTCAATTTCTTTCTTTATTATGCACCCCATACCCATCCCGTGCAAGAATAAAACAAACAGATTAACACATTGATATCTCAATGTGTAAAACCTGCAGGGGGCTTGACAGCCGAGTGGGCAGCGACCAAGATTCGTAATCCTAGGGTCCGGGGATCGATCCCCGGCGGAGGCGGAAACAAATGGGCAGTTTCTTTCACCCTGATGCACCTGTTCACCTACCAGTAAATCGGTACCTGGGACAGGCAACTGCTACGGGCTGCTTTGTGCGGAGGGGGGGGGGGACAGTGATTGACAGTTGAGAGGCGAGCCTAAGGAGCCAAATCTCAACCCTCCCGCTAGCACAACTAGGCGAGTACATGAAGCGTACTGCAATGACTACAAGTGACTAACGTAATGTATTGGACTATCTTGTTAAATGACAACCCACGAGCACCCGCTGGACAACCCGTCCTCTTAAAAAGAACGTCACTTTTGGCTCGAATGCGCGACATGGCCAAATTTGGACGTAATTTGAAATGAAATCGACTCACAAAAGTGACGTTCTGTTCCGTTTTCTATTTGAGTCGTCCGGCGTGCGCGCAGAGGTTATGAGAGGACACTTTAAATTAACGTTTTTCATAACGTTTTGAAACTTTATGAGAATTTCCTGCACACCTATCAGAGGACCCTTAACTTACTGTTGTTGAAAAAAAATCCTAAATTTATTTTCATATTTTTTTCATTTTCAAATTACGTCCAAATTCGGCCATACGGGCGAACAGCCAAATGCGACGTTCTTTTTAAGAGGACAGGTTGCGCTGGAAGCCACGTGGGTCCTCGTGGGTGGCTCCTGGTGTAAACAGTGGGGGATGAATGAGACTACATTGAAACACGTGCCATTAAAACAACGCCCACTATTTTATTAAGGCTCGTGTTGTCGGGAGGAACAGGAAGCCTGAAATTAGGCTTATCTAGTCTCCCCCCCCCCCGACACCTCAGGTCAGCCCAGGGGTGGAGGACCTATTTACTGCTCGGGGTAAGTGTATCAGTAATACGTGCTCAACCGTTTCTGTCCCGCCTGAGGATCGAACCCAGGATCCTAGATTGTGAGTCCAGGGCGTAGCACCACAGACGAGGAACAGGTCAACCTTCCACATGTTAGTCCTAGTCCCATGGGGCCAGATTCACGAAAGCACTTACGAACGTGTACATCTTTCCTCAATCTTTGACGGCTTTGGTTACATTTATTAAACAGTTTACAAGCATGAAAACGTCCCATTCAACTGTTATTGTTATAAACAGCCTCCTGGTGCTTCGGAGCTCACAAAGCCGCCAAAGATTGAGAAAAGATGTACAGGTTCGTAAGTGTTTGCGTAAGTGCTTTCGTGAATCTGGCCCATGGAAGACAAGTTTGTCCAACCACACACCGAACTCGCAGGCTAACGACATTCGACGAGATGTCGCATCTCGTTACATGTTCCCCCTCATCTTGAGAGAGTGTTCCAGGTCGACGACGACGATAAAGAATATGAACGTCGAACGCCTCGATACCATCTGATGGGTAGGGTGCCGCCCACCTATCACTCATTCTCCCTCACTGCTCCTGCAAATGTCACTCAGCCACTGGTGAGGTTCCCAGCAACGTCTACCACCGCTACCATCTGCCTATCCTCCACTGCAAGCGACCAAGCAAGGAAGAGACAAGGAAACAAGGAAGTAATAAATCCACAAGAGCCGTGATGAAGGTGCGAACTTACGAAGCAAGGAAAAGACTAGGAAGCTTGAGTGATAAAGAGTGTGAAAGCAAGAGGTGACGGGTGCGTTAAGAGGAGCCACCACCACTACGCTGACAGCAGCAGCAGCAGCGCCTCTCTTGACACTGGCGGGTGATAAGGGCGCCCCTCAGGCCTGCTGCATGTTACGTCTCTCCGGCCGCGCCTTCATAACTCCCCCCCCACCCCACACCCCACCCCTATCACCTACTGGGTCAACTCCCCCCCACTCTCCCAACGGTCGGGTGCTCGCTTCCCCTCCCTCCCAATGACTGGGTCTACTCTCCGCCTAACCTCTCCCCATGTAGCTGTGAAACCTCGCACAGCTGCTGACCCAAGAGCCTCTATTTACTAGATGAAAACCCAGCCCCACAGCACATAATTCCCACATGAAATACTAACCAGAAATCTCCCCCTAATAACTGCATAAAAAATTGTGTGTATATCAATAAATAAAATAAATCGCCTTAAAACAGAACATGTATTGGAAGCCTCGGGGAGTGTATATATGTATGCAACACAGTATTCATCTATACATGCCCATATATGGTGAAATATATGTGGAAAACCTCACACTCTCACAGCTCCCTGACAAGAGAGAGCAAGCTTAGCTTAGCTGCCAACACCCCAAATATCGTGTCAGCAAGGCGGACAGCCCGCCAGCTTTCATACCTCTCACTGTATTCCCCATTCCTAAACTTCCCTTCACCTGTGCCTCTCCATCTTTTTTACTAACCCCCCACCCCTCCACCACCCCCCCCTTCCCATGAACAGGTGCACAGTCCACCATCCCCCCAACCGCCATCCAAGCCCCCCCCCCCCCACGTCGGAAATTGAAGTCTTTACCTGCCCACCTGCCATCAATCAATGCATCGATTTTCAATTGGATGCAGAGGCTAGGTAGGTAGTCCAGATTCTGAAGTTCAAGTGAGAAAGATCGAGCCAAAATTCAAACCACCCTCCCTCCCTCCCTCCCTCCCTCCCTCCCTCCCTCCTCCCTTCCTTCCTCCTTCCTTTTCTCTCAACACTTCATTCAAACTGTGACACCTGTAATAAATCTTCTAATTAAAATGCCCCTCCCCCAGCAACCTCAAATGTACTTTACAATCGAGATCTGTCAATATAAGCATTTTAAATAGTCCTACAAATTAAAATGCCACACGCCTCTCTGTACACGAATGGGTATATCGTGCAAAATAAATTTGTGGGGCATAAATATTCTGTAAACACTTTATAAGACGCTATAGTGCTTATTAAAGTTGGCGCCGGCCTCTCCCTTCCCTTAAGTAGCCAGCTCGCATGCCTGAATACTTAAAACTAACGAATAGTTTACATTCGTTAGCCTTAAAACAGAACATAACATGTTGTCTTTTACACCAAATTAATCACATTTTACATTCTGTTATACACAAAATTAATCACATTTTTAAAAATTGCTGTTTTTTGGTGTTCTATTCTGCGTTGTGAATTTGAAACTTTATTAATCAAGATATTTTTACTCAATTTACATATTTCGTTCATATTCTAACGTACTCTTAGTCTTGCTAGAGAAAGAAATTGTCTCAAATCTCACATCATAAGGTTTCTAATTCCTTGAATTAACAGTCATTCTTACCTGTACGCATACTTCTAAATATATGTCCATTCCGCATTATGGTGATCAAAGATGTATCTACTCCGAGATAAGTAGTAGATCCAAAACAATATATCACCATTGGTGATAAGCTCCAGTCCTTCAGTATGCTCTAACATGAATCTTGGTGCCTCATTGGAGAGGGGAGAGTTGCCCAGCAGCTGGAAGACGGCACATCGGATACCAATATACAAGAAGGCGATGAGTCACAATAACGTGGCTAAAGTATGTTGACCAGACCACACACTAGAAGGTGAAGGGACGACGACGTTTCGGTCCGTCCTGGACCACTCTCACAAACGACTTGAGAATGGTCCAGGACGGACCGAAACGTCGTCGTCCCTTCACCTTCTAGTGTGTAGTCTGGCCAACAATATACAAGAATGAAGACAGGCAGGAGGGACTGAAATACAAACTTGCCATGTGTAACATACTCTGCAAAAAATAGATAGAATATTACTTGGAAAAAAAAGCACAAACCCAGCATTAGGAATATAACATTTGGAAAAAAGAAGCTGGTGTTGTACGACAAACTGATGACAATACGACAGGGAAACTGATGACAATAGGACAGGGTGAACACAGATAAGCAAGCTTCACAATTCTATCAAAAAGCCTTTGACAAAGCTCCAAAAAGACTACTATAAAAACTTTAACACATTGTGATTACCTGAAGAGCACCAAAACTGCTTTAAGATTATTTAAGGCAGTCACAGTGAGAGGATACAAGTCTGAATGCACTTGAGCAGTAAAATGTGAAGCCACTAAAGAACCAGCCCTTAGAACCCTTACAACTGCCCCATCTATGACCTAACCATCAAAATCCTACGAATCTCTGTCCCTAATGAGTCACGACAGAATGCTGCAAAAGTTGGTCGGAGATATGGCCACTAGAATTCAAAACCAATAAATGTTAGGTGATAAAAGGGAGAGATGAAACCAGAAGAATAACGGTGTGTCTAAACGATATACTCGTAACTGGCAAACATCAGAACAGTCTCCAAGATCCATAACGAGGTATTCAGAACCCTGTACACCAACCTATGCGAGACCAGTGTTTTAGTAGGAAGCCTCAAACCTGGAGCCCCACCTACCACCCCAAAAATATCCAAAAGACCAAACGAAACATTAAAACTCCTCCTTTAACTACGTGGGTGGTTAAGAGGAGCCGAAGAATGTAAACCTGTCAACGGTAGGAGGGGAAGAACAAGGGAACAAAGAATAACAAAGATAGAGAGATAGCCAGCCAGCACACTAACTGATCACGCCAGCCACAGATCATCTCCCTTCTCCCCATTCTTCCCGCCCAACAAGGTGTTGTTCACCTTGTGCTGGGAGATGGGGTGGTGAAGGGCAGCGGAACGGTGGTGGTGGTGGTGTTGTGAAACAATACAGCAGGAGGAAGAAAGGTGGAAAGAGAATGGTGGAATGAAGACGCCATCATTATATTAGTAGATAGCCCGAAGCTGGTAAAGATGAAGATGGAGCTACAAGGAGTAGTGAAGAAAAAGGGGGGGTCACCCCCCCAACCCCAACTCCTAGGATAAGAACATAAGAACAAAGGCAACTGCAGAAGGCCTATTGGCCCATACGAGGCAGCTCCTATTTATAACCACCCAATCCCACTCATATACATGTCCAACCCATGCTTGAAACAATCGAGGGACCCCACCTCCACCCTAGGATACCGTCTCCCAAGTGTGACCTGGGCGACGTGCCATTCCCAGAGCGTCGCCCCGAGGGTCAGATCGATCACCTTCGGCCCCGGTGCTGTTGAGACGCAGGAAGGGCAGAAGGGGGGGTGGTGAAGATGGTGTGACGTGAGGCAAGAGACAAGTAAGAACGGAAGGAAAGTGGGAAATGGCAGGGTGAGGGGCAAAGGAAGGGAATGTCACATGGAAGGTTGGACTCACGTGGCAGGGGGAAGACAGCATCGTGAGACACTACTACAAGAAGTGCCTGACCAACCGTGTTGTAGTGATCTGTACAAAAAGTACCGTGCGGACCGGTCCACTCAACAGTCTGTCGGATCCAGTTATCACAAGTCAAAGCTGGACTTGGGGATTAGAACCATTCCCAGAACCCACTCCAGCTATGGTGCAGGAAGGTGAGGAGGGGGAGTATACATGAGGGGGGGGCCTATACATGACGGGGAGTATACATAAGGGGGAGTATACACGAGTACATGAGGGGGGGGGAGTATTCATGAGGGGGGGGGGAAGTATACATGAAGGGGGTGGGGAGGGTGTTCACATTTATGCAGGTGGGGGGTATTCCTTGCCGGAATCGCATACTCTCGCACTGGCCTCTGTAAATAGTATATACTATTTAGTAAATAATAAATTTACCATTTTAAAAATAGTAAATTTAAACTGACTAAACACTAATAGTTTACTATTAAATAGTAAAGTAAATAGTGGATACTGCATACTGTTTACAGAGGCCAGTATGAATGCTCACACTACAACCACCCAGTGTGCCAATGTTGTTCTAATGGGTGGCAGTTTGGCCATCTCTCCACTTGGGCCACACTAACGAGCTTGGCATTATAATTACGCTACATCTTTCCCTAAGCTTCAGCCAGATCTTTCTCGTCCACTGTTTATCATTCCCTTTCTCTGCCTCATTACCTTTTGTTGCGGGGAACAAAAATAATACCTGGTTGATACCTGGTTGATGGGGTTCTGGGAGTTCTTCTACTCCCCAAGCCCGGCCCGAGGCCAGGCTCGACTTGTGAGAGTTTGATCCACCAGGCTGTTGCTTGGAGCGGCCCGCAGAGCCACATACCCACCACAGCCCGGCTGATCCGGGACTTCTGATAGGAAACAGTCCAGTTTTCTCTTGAAAATGTCCACGGTTGTTCCGGCAATATTTCTTATAGTCGCTGGGAGGACGTTGAACAACCGCGGACCTCTGATGTTTATACAGTGTTCTCTGATTGTGCCTATGGCACCTCTGCTCTTCACTGGATCAATCTTGCATTTTCTTCCATATCGTTCACTCCAGTACGTTGTTATTTTACTGTGTAGATTTGGGACCTGGCCCTCCAGTATTTTCCACGTGTATATTATTTGGTATCTCTCTCGTCTCCTTTCTAGAGAGTACATTTGGAGAGCTTTGAGACGATCCCAATAATTTAGGTGTTTTATCTCGTCTATGCGTGCCGTATATGTTCTCTGTAATGACTTCCCCTCATGTAATGACTTATCACTGAAGACACGGAAGAAAATATCATCCATAATAAGATTTTTTTCTAATGGTTAAGGAAACAAAACACGTGCAAAAGGAAGGGATGAAAACACGTGCAAAAGGGAGGGAGGAAAACACGTGCAAAAGGGAGGGAGGAAAACACGTGCAAAAGGGAGGGAGGAAAACACGTGCAAAAGGGAGGGAGGAAAACACGTGCAAAAGGGAGAAAAAAAACACTTGCAGAAGGGAAGGAAGGACACACGTGCAGAAGGGAAGGAAGGAAGGAAAACACGTGCAGAAGGGAGAAAGGACACAAGCGCGCGCAGATAAAAACAACATTTGAGACAAGAGACAAAACACGGCCGGGAAGCGCCACCGCTCCTCTACTTACTTTTGATGGGGCGACCGTTGGGAGCCTCGCCTTCAAAGAGAAAGAAAGTTGGCATAAGAAACATGACACAGCTATCAACAAGTCTGACAACCTACAACACAATACCTGACTAGCCCCCCTTGCCACTATGGTACTGACACATTTAAGAATTATTGTACTTCAGCCACACACAAAAATATGGGTATAAATGGACATTACATGATTACGAAGTTTAAATTTAAAACACTTTGCGCTAGGCTGTTGCCGTTTGTTTGTCTTCTATATTTGAGCGTAGCGACAAAACTGAAGCCCACTTTCACCCTGATGTAAGTTGGTATAGAACTTGTACTAGCTCCATCTTTATCTTCAACGGTGTGTTCACAACTTGGCCCACTTCGCTTCTTTGTGAAGCACTGCTGCTGCTGCTGCTGCTGCTGCTGCTGCTATTGTGCTACTGCTACTACTGCTACTGTCCTACTACTACTGCTACTGTCCTACTGCTGGTGTACTGCTATGAACACGTCTTTCAGTTGTGTGACTAGGAGGATTCTACCTCAGGGAATCTGGGCCTCTTACGAAGGTCGGAAATTTCACAAGTTCGCAATATTATTATTATTATTATTATTATTATTATTATTATATCTTTATTGACAAAATTTATTTATAATTTTGCCTAATCTGAGGATTTCAATTAAGTCTTATTAATGTGAGGATAATGCTGGTATTCACTGTCACACAGGACAGAGGGTCATACACAAGACAATAGGTCTGAACTGCAGGCTGAAGCACATATACCATATATATATATATATATATATATATATATATATATATATATATATATATATATATATATATATGATATATGCAAATGCAAAAATCCACTCTGTTGTGCACTGCCACAAAAGGGCAGGGATGGGTTCATAAGAGATGCATCTTAAAAATAATAAATAAAATTGTTTTTCATTCTTTAAAACGGACAAACAAATTTTGGATAAATTGTTAGGACGTCTTCCAGAACACCTGCGTCAATGAAATAGCTGCACAGTTGGTGGTACAGTAGGCCAGGTTAGGTTAATACAGACGATACTGCACACTCCTGTCACACTCCAAGACTACATCTTTAATCTTGCAGCTGCTGGCTCCGGCATCACAATCTGCATATTACACATACCTCCACTCCATGAGAACCGTGTGCAACAGCCACATTAGTAACTGGTGGAGGATACTCTGCTATTTACAAACATGAATGCATAAAAATGTACCCCAAGGGATCAAAGGTAAGTAACACAAAGTCTACGTGGCTCGCATCAAGCACCTTTTCATGCATACTCTATTTCAGGAAGCACCAGCAGGACCCACACCGAGGTCCTCTCTCTGCGCCTATTCCGTGAATTATTAAACAAAAGACATTTCATACGCTATCAAGTCGATTTGTAAATCAGGTTGCCAGCAAACATTTATGAAATAATTGCTTGATATTGCTTTTTTTTATAATAGAACAATGGTCTCTCTAAACCCTCCATGCTTCTTTCCGGTCAATTATTCAGGTGAAAGGTCAGACTCGGAGGTCAGAACAGGATGGCCAAGCCCATCTATTGCATTTTTCAATTGCGGTAGTCTAGTTTTAACCCCCCCCCTCTCTCTCTCTCTCTCCCTCCATCCCAGAATTCACGTCAGTTACCTTGAGCTTCAAGTATCCGGTTCTTATCTAGAGAGGGTCTCTTAAGAGTTCTACTCCCAGAGCCGGCCTGAGGCCAGGCTAGTCTTGTGATAACTTGGTCCAACAGGCTGTTGCTTGAAGCTGCCCGTAGGTCCACATATCCACTACATCCTGATTGGTACGTACTTCTTGCAAGAACTTACTGTCTGTTAGGGAAAACACTGACTGGGGACTANAACTGAATTAAGGTAATTAAGGAAAATTAAGAAAATTCAGCTTGTTCAGCACAAGTAACCTGAAATACTGGAGGATTTCTGGAGTGCATCCATGGAATTATCCTACCGGAAGCCCGGCCCGGCCTGAGATAATCAGCTAAGGTGAAGATGAAGCTTTTCCTCTGGAGGAAGCCTCCTTCCCTCCAAGGGATAAGGCAGAAATAAGGAAGCTTCTAGCCGTGGAGCGAGCCGTGTCTACCTGCATACCAGTCCTTTACTAGTGAAGGGAGGATGCTCTAGCTCCTGGATCCCGCCGTACCAACCGGCCTGAAATGAATGTGGGGGGGGGGTGATGGAGCGGGCCTGAGGCGGCTCCAAGCAACAGCCTTATGGGCCAAACTCTCACGAGTCAAGCCTGGCCTCGGGCCGGGCTTGGGGAGTAGAAGAACTCCCAGAACCCCATCAACCAGGTATATGTGGGCCTGCGGGCCGCTCCAAGCAACAGCCTGGTGGACCAAACTCTCACAAGTCAAGCCTGGCCTCGGGCCGGGCTTGGGGGAGTAGAACTCCCAGGACCCCATCAACCAGGTGTGTCGCCGCGAAAAGAAAGCTGTATTTATGAAATTGTAAGTTAAAATATATACCTAATGTCTGAAATAACAGGCTATAGTCTCTCTAAACGATAGTATTGTGCAATTTTGTAAATTAGATCAATGGCTATTTTTTGTCCTGTGTAAGCAGCTTCCTCGCGATTAGGCAAATTTGTATATAAATTGTGTCAATAAGATTATCTTGCGTTGATTGTGAGGGGGACATGGTCCCAGTGGTCTGGTCTCCGGACCAGGCCTCCCGGTGGATGGACTGGCCAACCAGGCTGTTGGACGCGGTTGCTCGCAGCCTAACGTATGCATCACAGTCTGGTTGATCAGGTATAGCTAGGCAACATCTTTAACCCGCGCGGCGTACTTATTGCTCCAAGCTGCCAATAACCCCGCCCAAGGGTCAAGCTTATTCCTAGCTGCAGGCTGCAGGCTCCTGGCGCCTAGCTGCAGGCTGCAGGCTCCTAGCTGCAGGCACTTCTTGCACACTTAACCTGGCTCACGACGTGACTTCGCTCTTCTCCTTGCACGGGGTCCAGTGACCCGCTCCTACCACACCGGTTTTAGTCTGCATGTTCCCCCGGCGTGTTGATTTAATGACTGGTCGACGGTCTCGACCAAAGACTGACAAGACTCGGAACACCCCCCACGTCTTGTACAAGTCTGGTCACGCAGCTTTACCGTTCCTACACACACCAACGCCAAGCACAAAGGTTATACCAGTCTCCTCAAAACCTCTCAAAATCTCCCCAAAATTACCCACCAAAACATGTCGAAAAACGCTTTCAAATCACAACTTAATGTTTTCAGAAAATAATGATACAACGATATGTTGACCAGACCACACACTAGAAAGTGAAGGGACAACGACGTTTCGGTCCGTTTTGGACCATTCTCAAGTCGATTGTGTCGTCGTCGTCCCTTCACTTTCTAGTGTGTGGTTTGGTCAACATATCCCAGCCACGTTATTGTGACTCCTCGTCTGCACAACGGTAAATACCCAAGCAATAAGAGAACGCGACTCAGACTCTCTGTACGATCTTGAAATTCTAAATATACAACCGACCAGAAACAAAAACATGCGAAAAAACATGTGATATAAGAGCAAAACAGCTTCCCAGACATGTGTTGTTAAGAGGCTTGAAAATGCAATAATCTCACAGGGAAAAGAATATCCAGAATGCTCAATGTTATTCCGAAGAAAGAATCTCACACCCTATTTCCCCTTTTCTGCCCGCCGGTCGGGAGGGAGTTAAGGGAGCCGGTCGGCCGAGCGGACAGCACGCTGGACTTGTGATCCTGGGTTCGATCCCAGGCGCCGGCGAGAAACAATGGGCAGTTTCTTTCACCCTATGCCCCTGTTACCTAGCAGTAAAAATAGGTACCTGGGTGTTAGTCAGCTGTCACGGGCTGTTTCCTGGGGGTGGAGGCCTGATCGAGGACCAGGCCGCGGGGACACTAAAAAGCCCCGAAATCATCTCAAGATAACCTCAAGATAACCTATATAAATCTCTCGACCTCAACTTGCATTTCAACGTCAGCCTCGTCAGTTGCAACTTTTGTAATAGACTGTGGTCTGTCACTCGCATTTCAAGTCTAACAGAGACAGGGCGTAAGTAAATTATAAGAATGTGATAAGTGTGTGTAGTGATTAGTGTACGATTAGTGACCCCGATATCTGAGGCGATATGTGGGACGATATCGGGATCATAATAGGATCGAACCCGCATATCTGGACTTTTGATCGCATCGTATAGTCCAAGCACTTGTTCTTGCCTGTGATAAGAGACCTGACACGAGCACACTGAACCAGCCTCAAAACCCGCTTACCTGTTTGATAGGGTTTTGGGAGTAGTTCTACTCCACCAAGCTGTGTGCACAACTAAGCTGCTCAACTTCCCCGAAACCATCAAAACCTGTCTGGCGTTTTGTTGCAACTACCTTGACAGCTCAACATTTTCACAATCTCATGCAATTGGAGAACATGCCACAATCACCTCTGATTTAGATTTCAATCTCTCTCTATATACTACCCTCTGTCGCACAATCTGGTTGATAACTGGTTGATGGGGTTCTGGGAGTTCTACTGCCCAAGCCCGGCCCGAGGCCAGGCTCGATTTGTGAGAGTTTGGTCTACTAAGCTGTTGCTTGGAACGGCCTGCAGGCCCACATACCCACCACAGCACGGTTGGTCCGGCACTCCTTGGAGGAAACAGTCTAGTTTCCTCTTGACGATGTCCACAGTTGTTCCGGCAATATTTCTTATGCTCGCTAAACTAATCTAAACGGTTCCTCCACTTCAGAAACTGCCACGCCTTCGTAATGCAGCAATATATTGACCTGCAAGCAAGAGGTTGCAGCAATGTCAGCATGACGAGAGTAAGTCACAATGCCCGTTCTAGACCCGTCTCCGGTCGAAGCGGTTGTGCCTCAAGAGACCAGGACGAGACGAAACCTTGCTACTTGAGTTTTTCTTCTGTGGCAGTTGGGTAATTCAGTGTCAAATTGTTTCATGGAGTAGATAGTTGTAAGGATCTCTAGCATAACTGATATTATGCTACTTTCACACACTAATAAATTAGATATTCGCCGTTTCAACAACAAAATCTATACAAAAAAGGGCTAAATACACTCACACTCAATCCTAGCAAATGCCAAAGTTGTTTTAATGCGCAATTCATGTAGTCAATATCTTTCAACTAAAAACATTAGGCAAACATTCCAGGAAACAAAAATCTGGGCTATAATTCTCCAAGGGTCAGTTTGTCAGTGGTTTTACTTGCCATCAAAGACAGTCGGAACAAAATGAATTTGGCATTTAGACTTGGGTGAAGGAATTATTTCAGTCACAGTTTAAATTGTGAACTACAAGACGAGAGTTTGGGGGCAAAATATTTTAAAGACGTCTTTGTTGTGCATCCCGTGACACAGGCTCGGTGCCAGGCTTGGTGCCAGGCCTCTTGTCTTCACACCCATACAATACGAATCGTTCACAGACCGGTGATCTTCATTTGTGTCCAGGCTTCTCCCACCCTGTTACCTAGCAGTAAAATAGGTACCTGGGTGTTAGTCAGTTGTCATGGGCTGCTTCCTTGGGGTGGAGGCCTGGTCGAGAACCGGGCCGCGGGGACACTAAAAAAAACGAAATCATCTCAAGATAACCTCAAGATAACCCAGCAATCATCAGCTGCTTTTCCAGCCATTCAATCTTCACTAGTCACCACATTTCCCAGAAACATCCATGATTACGAAAACAATGAGTAACGTAGACAGTGACATATGCGGTTGATTAAAACAACAAGTCAGCGTTACAGGACTAATGAAACTAATAATGTAACAATTAAGAGACTAATAATGTAACTGGCTACGTTACATTATTACAGAATTACCTTCACAATAAATGGCTTGTTGATCTAAATCGTGTCGAAATCAGATCCTTGACATACGAGCTGTGAGTTCAAAGTCAAGCCTACCCTCTGAATTTGCCGAAACAATTGTAAGTGTAGAAAACCTCTACAATTATGAAATAAATCAAAACCCTCTGAGAACAATTAGAGACCAATAAACAGAATGACAAACTAACCCCCCCCCAGCATTTGTGGGACCATAATAAACCAAGACTTTCCCTTTACGCGCCATGAATGTGGAAAACTGGAGACGGCGGCGGCGAGGCGTGTGTCGGGACAATATTGTGGAGGTAAGCTCATGTTGCCGCGCGAGGGCGCCTGACATCACACATTATCGTGTCCCAAGGCCACTACCACCCCCTTCCCAAGCTTCCAAGCACATGTTACATCACCCCGAGCACACCCACCACGGGAGACATCTCCTGTCCACGAGGCTAACCATAGCCCGTGCTTCTTGCCCAGCTCCTGTGCCAGGTAAGTTACGGGCTCACCATAGCCCGTGCTTCTTGCCCAGCTCCTGTGCCAGGTAAGTTACGGGCTCACCATAGCCCGTGCTTCTTGCCCAGCTCCTGTGCCAGGTAAGTTACGGGCTCACCATAGCCCGTGCTTCTTGCCCAGCTCCTGTGCCAGGTAAGTTACGGGCTCACCATAGCCCGTGCTACTTGGAACTTGTTCCGAGTAGCTGAATCTATAACAACAACACACCCACCACCATCAACTACCACCACTACTACCTACCTACCTACTACAGCTGGACCACTCAACACACGGAAGCAAAGGAAAATTGGTTTACGAAAGTCATTTTACCTTAGCACACAAGTGTAGGTGAGGGAGGGAAGGGGGTGTGGAGGAGACGTGAGGGTGTGCGTGAGAGAATGTCGAGAGCGAGACTATACGTTGGGCTAGACACTAACGAGATCATTAGCGCCATTATAAACTACCCATCTGGTTAGGTTTAAATCTCTGCTGGAACCTTATCCGTTTAATATTCACGTGTATAGCTCGTCTCTTAAGTTATCCCGACTGTGACACACACGCGCACGACGCCCCTAAAGAATGCTTTCTTCTATTTAAAAGATCAAATGTGTGCAAAACGTGTTCCTACAATCGTCACACGTGATATAAAACACGAGGAAACCAACAAACAAGGCTATACACAGCCCCGCTCCTGTGCCAGGTAAGTCCACTACGGGCTCACCATAGCCCGTGCTACTTGGAACTTTTGTTCTGAGTAGCTGAATCTAAAAACAACAACAACAAAGGGCCAATGCAAACTAACACTATATCGTCGAACACAACTTACTGCAATTCCCTATGCAGAGAAAAAGTCGCAATAACTTAAATGAATAACGACCCAACCAAAACGTGAAATTAAAAGTGACTACGTTTCGGTCCATCCTGGACCCTTCATCAATCGTGATAAGGATTTAAGACGCACCGACAAAAGACTTTCAGGCTCTCAAGTCAGGCCTAGCCTCGGGCCAGGCTTGGGCAGAAGAACTCCCAGAACCCCATCAAGCAGGTATCCTCTGACCTAACCTCGGGCCAGGCTCGGGCAGAAGAACTCCCAGAACCCCATGAAGCAGGTATCCTCCTGTGTGGGTTGAGTTGGAAATTCCCTCTGCACGAACTAGCATGAACTTCCCTTGTATAGAGAACTTAACTGTAGTGCAATCAACCATTCTACATCAAAATTAGCAACTGTTGACCAACACCGTCGTATGCATTAAGAACGAACCATGAAGAAATTGACGAGGGGGAGAATATACAAGGTCCAATCTATACCAATGGCTATGTGGAGCCCGGTAACTTGACTGCTGGAACTGGCGACACCAATTATGTCTTTCAAAGAGAAAAACGAGGTAAGGGCCGGGTGAAAGTCGTGCCTTAGACACCAAGTCACATTAACACGTTACTGCTACGTATTAGCAAGGACTGTTGTTGTTGTTGTTGTTGTTACAGATTCAGCTACTCGGAACAAGTTCCAAGTAGCACGGGCTATGGTGAGCCCGTAGTGGACTTCCTGGCACAGGAGCGGTGCTGAGCAAAGACTGTAATGGAAGCAGTGTTGTATACCGACAACGTGCCCACCCAAGTACCTTCTAGTCTGACAGAGGCTAGGTTTAAATATCATCCTGAAAAATAATTGTGCCAATCTCTTGACAAGGAGTAATAAATGTTGGTTACCTGGAACATACCTGGATAGGGTTTCTGGAGTAGTTCTACTCCCCGATCACGGCCTGGAGGTCAGGCTCGACTTAGGATAACTTGGTCAACAAGTTGTTGCTTGGAGCGGCCCGCAGACCCACATACCCTACAGCCTGGTTGGTCCGGCATTTCTTCCAATAGCAAGAATGGTTGTGGCATAGTTTTAATACATGGACCAACTTCCTTCAAATAAGCATTTAATCGCTTTCAGTAGATAGCTCTTAAGCTCTCAGCTGTCTTGAGAAACTTGCTGCACTGCCAAGGGGGCAGCTTAATACAGTATGTTGACCAAACCACACACCAGAAAGTGAACGGACGACGACGACGACGACGTTTCGGTCCGTCCTGGACCATTCTCAAGTCTATTGTGAGAGGACCGAGCGGACAGCACGCGGGACTTATGCTCCTGTGGTCCCGGGTTCGATCCCAAGCGCCGGCGAGAAACAATGGGCAGAGTTTCTTTCACCCTATGCCCCTGTTACCTAGCAGTAAAATAGGTACCTGGGTGTTAGTCAGCTGTCACGGGCTGCTTCCTGGGGGTGGAGCAGGATACTAAAAGCCCCGAAATCATCTCAAGATAACCTCAAGATGGTTCAATCTCAAGTCACGAAAGACTTGAGAATGGTCCAGGACGGACCGAAACGTCGTCGTCCCTTCACTTTCCAATGTGTGGTTTGGTCAACATATTTCAGCCACGTTATTGTGACTCGTCGTCTGCTTAATACAAGTCTTTAAAAATCCTATTCTTTCACAAAAGCTTTTTCCCCGTCATTTGTTACGCACTAATACATTTAACCGTGGCGATAATTTCTAAAAATCTGAATGGAAATTTATATTAAACGCATTTCTGAAAATATATATAGGCATGAATGACAATGCCCCACACTTCTTCCCAGCCTCGTCTACCAGACACTGTCAGGGGTTGATACGCAGTTTGTTCCCGTCAGGTCATCATCCAGCTCGGGGTGGGTGGGTATGTGGGGCTGCGGGCCGCTCCAAGCAACAGCCTGGTGGACCAAACTCTCACAAGTCGAGTCTGGCCTCGGCCGGGCTTGGGAGTAGAAGAACTCCCAGAACCCCATCAACCAATCAACCAGGACAAGCTGCCATTAACCCATGCCAGTGTCTCCACCACACTGTATCTACACTCAAAATTCCCAAATTACAGAATACACAGTTTTTGTACCTAAAATGTGCGAGATATTAAAATGAGTCGTGAAAGGCACTTTAATATCAACTCCCAATCATTCAATTAAACTGTAAAAACTAATTATTTATGAGCAAAGTGTGTAAAATGTCACGTAGATGCTGCTTACATGGTTGCCGTGATGCAAACACATTGTAAGGTCGAACCAACAGCAGAGCAGAAGCTAGGCTACCAGGAATGTGAAATCAACCAGTTAAGCTGTTTGGAGAAGCGTTTATAGAGTTTGGTGGAGGTGGTG
>WNGS01162157.1:5776853-5795600 GCA_020271785.1 Procambarus virginalis
TGCAATTTTGTAAATTAGATCAATGGCTATTTTTTGTCCTGTGTAAGCAGCTTCCTCGCGATTAGGCAAATTTGTATATAAATTGTGTCAATAAGATTATCTTGCGTTGATTGTGAGGGGGACATGGTCCCCGTGGTCTGGTCTCCGGACCAGGCCTCCCGGTGGATGGACTGGCCAACCAGGCTGTTGGACGCGGTTGCTCGCAGCCTAACGTATGCATCACAGTCTGGTTGATCAGGTATAGCTAGGCAACATCTTTAACCCGCGCGGCGTACTTATTGCTCCAAGCTGCCAATAACCCCGCCCAAGGGTCAAGCTTATTCCTAGCTGCAGGCTGCAGGCTGCAGGCTCCTGGCGCCTAGCTGCAGGCTGCAGGCTCCTGGCGCCTAGCTGCAGGCTGCAGGCTCCTAGCTGCAGGCTCCTGGCGCCTAGTCCTGCAGGCTCCTAGCTGCAGGCACTTCTTGCACACTTAACCTGGCTCACGACGTGACTTCGCTCTTCTCCTTGCACGGGGTCCAGTGACCCGCTCCTACCACACCGGTTTTAGTCTGCATGTTCCCCCGGCGTGTTGATTTAATGACTGGTCGACGGTCTCGACCAAAGACTGACAAGACTCGGAACACCCCCCACGTCTTGTACAAGTCTGGTCATGCAGCTTTACCGTTCCTACACACACCTACGCCAAGCACAAAGGTTATACCAGTCTCCTCAAAACCTCTCAAAATCTCCCCAAAATTACCCACCAAAACATGTCGAAAAACGCTTTCAAATCACAACTTAATGTTTTCAGAAAATAATGATACAACGATATGTTGACCAGACCACACACTAGAAAGTGAAGGGACAACGACGTTTCGGTCCGTTTTGGACCATTCTCAAGTCGATTGTGTCGTCGTCGTCCCTTCACTTTCTAGTGTGTGGTTTGGTCAACATATCCCAGCCACGTTATTGTGACTCCTCGTCTGCACAACGGTAAATACCCAAGCAATAAGAGAACGCGACTCGACTCTCTGTACGATCTTGAAATTCTAAATACACAACCGACCAGAAACAAAAACATGCGAAAAAAAACATGTGATATAAGAGTAAAACACCTTCCCAGACATGTGTTGTTAAGAGGCGTGAAAATGCAATAATCTCACAGGGAAAAGAATATCCAGAATGCTCAATGTTATTCCGAAGAATCTCACACCCTATTTCCCCTTTTCCGCTCGCCGGTCGGGAGGGAGTTAAGGGAGCCGGTCGGCCGAGCGGACAGCACGCTGGACTTGTGATCCTGGGTTCGATCCCAGGCGCCGGCGAGAAACAATGGGCAGTTTCTTTCACCCTATGCCCCTGTTACCTAGCAGTAAAATAGGTACCTGGGTGTTAGTCAGCTGTCACGGGCTGTTTCCTGGGGGTGGAGGCCTGATCGAGGACCAGGCCGCGGGGACACTAAAAAGCCCCGAAATCATCTCAAGATAACCTCAAGATAACCTATATAAATCTCTCGACCTCAACTTGCATTTCAACGTCAGCCTCGTCAGTTGCAACTTGTGTAATAGACTGTGGTCTGTCACTCGCATTTCAAGTCTAACAGAGACAGGGCGTAAGTAAATTATAAGAATGTGATAAGTGTGTGTAGTGATTAGTGTACGATTAGTGACCCCGATATCTGAGGCGATATGTGGGACGATATCGGGATCATAATAGGATCGAACCCGCATATCTGGACTTTTGATCGCATCGTATAGTCCAAGCACTTGTTCTTGCCTGTGATAAGAGACCTGGCACGAGCACACTGAACCAGCCTCAAAACCCGCTTACCTGTTTGATAGGGTTTTGGGAGTAGTTCTACTCCACCAAGCTGTGTGCACAACTAAGCTGCTCAACTTCCCCGAAACCATCAAAACCTGTCTGGCGTTTTGTTGCAACTACCTTGACAGCTCAACATTTTCACAATCTCATGCAATTGGAGAACATGCCACAATCACCTCTGATTTAGATTTCAATCTCTCTCTATATACTACCCTCTGTCGCACAATCTGGTTGATAACTGGTTGATGGGGTTCTGGGAGTTCTTCTACTGCCCAAGCCCGGCCCGAGGCCAGGCTCGATTTGTGAGAGTTTGGTCTACTAAGCTGTTGCTTGGAGCGGCCTGCAGGCCCACATACCCACCACAGCCCGGTTGGTCCGGCACTCCTTGGAGGAAACAGTCTAGTTTCCTCTTGAAGATGTCCACAGTTGTTCCGGCAATATTTCTTATGCTCGCTAAACTAATCTAAACGATTCCTCCACGATTCCTTTGTAAATTAGATCAATGGCTATTTTTTGTCCTGTGTAAGCAGCTTCCTCGCGATTAGGCAAATTTGTATATAAATTGTGTCAATAAGATTATCTTGCGTTGATTGTGAGGGGACATGGTCCCCGTGGTCTGGTCTCCGGACCAGGCCTCCCGGTGGATGGACTGGCCAACCAGGCTGTTGGACGCGGTTGCTCGCAGCCTAACGTATGCATCACAGTCTGGTTGAAACTGAGTCAGCCTAACGTATGCATCACAGTCTGGTTGAAACTGAAACTGAGTTAGTCAGAAACTGCCACGCCTTCGTAATGCAGCAATATTGACCTGCAAGCAAGAGGTTGCAGCAATGTCAGCATGACGAGAGTAAGTCACAATGCCCGTTCTAGACCCGTCTCAAGTCGAAGCGGTTGTGCCTCAAGAGGCCAGGACGAGACGAAACCTTGCTACTTGAGTTTTTCTTCTGTGGCAGTTGGGTAATTCAGTGTCAAATTGTTTCATGGAGTAGATAGTTGTAAGGATCTCTAGCATAACTGATATTATGCTACTTTCACACACTAATAAATTAGATATTCGCCGTTTCAACAACAAAATCTATACAAAAAAAGGGCTAAATACACTCACACTCAATCCTAGCAAATGCCAAAGTTATTTTAATGCGCGATTCATGTAGTCAATATCTTTCAACTAAAAACATTAGGCAAACATTCCAGGAAACAAAAATCTGGGCTATAATTCTCCAATGGTCAGTTTGTCAGTGGTTTTACTTGCCATCGAAGACAGTCGGAACAAAATGAATTTGGCATTTAGACTTGGGTGAAGGAATTATTTCAGTCACAGTTTAAATTGTGAACTACAAGACGAGAGTTTGGGGGCAAAATATTTTAAAGACGTCTTTGTTGTGCATCCCGTGACACAGGCTCGGTGCCAGGCTTGGTGCCAGGCTTGGTGCCAGGCTTGGTGCCAGGCCTCTTGTCTTCACACCCATACAATATGAATCGTTCACAGACCGGTGATCTTCATTTGTGTCCAGGCTTCTCCCACCCTGTTACCTAGCAGTAAAATAGGTACCTGGGTGTTAGTCAGCTGTCATGGGCTGCTTCCTTGGGGTGGAGGCCTGGTCGAGGACCGGGCCGCGGGGACACTAAAAAAAAAAACGAAATCATCTCAAGATAACCTCAAGATAACCCAGCAATCATCAGCTGCTTTTCCAGCCATTCGATCTTCACTAATCACCACATTTCCCAGAAACATCCCCATGATTACGAAAACAATGAGTAACGTAGACAGTGACATACGCGGTTGATTAAAACAACAAGTCAACGTTAAAGGACTAATGTAACTAATAATGTAACAATTAAGAGACTAATAATGTAACTGGCTACGTTACATTATTACAGAATTACCTTCACAATAAATGGCTTGTTGATCTAAATCGTGTCGAAATCAGATCCTTGACATACGAGCTGTGAGTTCAATGTCAAGCCTACCCTCTGAATTTGCCGAAACAATTGTAAGTGTAGAAAACCTCTACAATTATGAAATAAATCAAAACCCTCTGAGAACAATTAGAGACCAATAAACAGAATGACAAACTAATCCCCCCCCCAGCATTTGCGGGACCATAATAAACCAAGACTTTCCCTTTACGCGCCATGAATGTGGAAAACTGGAGACGGCGGCGGCGGCGGCGAGGCGTGTGTCGGGACAATATTGTGGAGGTAAGCTCATGTTGCCGCGCGAGGGCGCCTGACATCACACATTATCGTGTCCCAAGGCCACTACCACCCCCTTCCCAAGCTTCCAACCACATGTTACATCACCCCGAGCACACCCACCACGGGAGACATCTCCTGTCCACGAGGCTAACCATAGCCCGTGCTTCTTGCCCAGCTCCTGTGCCAGGTAAGTTACGGGCTCACCATAGCCCGTGCTACTTGGAACTTGTTCCGAGTAGCTGAATCTATAACAACAACACACCCACCACCATCAACTACCACTACTACTACCTACCTACCTACTACAGCTGGACCACTCAACACACGAAAGCAAAGGAAAATTGGTTTACGAAAGTCATTTTACCTTAGCACACAAGTGTAGGTGAGGGAGGGAAGGGGGTGTGGAGGAGACGTGAGGGTGTGCGTGAGAGAATGTCGAGAGCGAGACTATACGTTGGGCTAGACACTAACGAGATCATTAGCGCCATTATAAACTACCCATCTGGTTAGGTTTAAATCTCTGCTGGAACCTTATCCGTTTAATATTCACGTGTATAGCTCGTCTCTTAAGTTATCCCGACTGTGACACACACGCGCACGACGCCCCTAAAGAATGCTTTCTTCTATTTAAAAGATCAAATGTGTGCAAAACGTGTTCCTACAATGGTCACACGTGATATAAAACACGAGGAAACCAACAAACAAGGCTATACACAGCCCCGCTCCTGTGCCAGGTAAGTCCACTACGGGCTCACCATAGCCCGTGCTACTTGGAACTTTTGTTCAGAGTAGCTGAATCTAAAAACAACAACAACAAAGGGCCAATGCAAACTAACACTATATCGTCGAACACAACTTACTGCAATTCCCTATGCAGAGAAAAAGTCGCAATAACTTAAATGAATAACGACCCAACCAAAACGTGAAATTAAAAGTGACTACGTTTCGGTCCATCCTGGACCCTTAATCAATCGTGATAAGGATTTAAGACGCACCGACAAAAGACTTTCAGGCTCTCAAGTCAGGCCTAGCCTCGGGCGAGGCTTGGGCAGAAGAACTCCCAGAACCCCATCAAGCAGGTATCCTCCTGTGTGGGTCGAGTTGGAAATTCCCTCTGCACGAACTAGCATGAACTTCCCTTGTATAGAGAACTTAACTGTAGTGCAATCAACCATTCTACATCAAAATTAGCAACTGTTGACCAACACCGTCGTATGTATTAAGAACGAACCATGAAGAAATTGACGAGGGGGAAAATATGCAAGGTCCAATCTATACCAATGGCTATGTGGAGCCCGGTAAGTTGACTGCTGGAACTGGCGACACCAATTATGTCTTTCAAAGAGAAAACGAGGTAAGGGCCGGTGAAAGTCGTGCCTTAGACACCAAGTCACATTAACACGTTACTGCTACGTATTAGCAAGGACTGTTTGGGTTTTGTTACAGATTCAGCTACTCGGAACAAGTTCCAAGTAGCACGGGCTATGGTGAGCCCGTAGTGGACTTCCTGGCACAGGGCGGTGCTGAGCAAAGACTGTAATGGAAGCAGGTTGTATACCGACAACGTGCCCACCCAAGTACCTTCTAGTCTGACAGAGGCTAGGCTTAAATATCATCCTGAAAAATAATTGTGCCAATCTCTTGACAAGGAGCAATAAATGTTGGTTACCTGGAAACATACCTGGATAGTTTCTGGAGTAGTTCTACTCCCCGATCACGGCCTGGAGGTCAGGCTCGACTTAGGATAACTTGTCAACAAGTTGTGGCTTGGAGCGGCCCGCAGACCACATACCCTACGCCTGGTTGGTCCGGCATTTCTTCCAATAGCAAGAACTGGTGTGGCATAGTTTTATACATGGACCAACTTCCTTCAAATAAGCATTTAATCGCTTTCAGTAGATAGCTCTAAGCTCTCAGCCGTCTTGAGAAACTTGCTTCACTGCCAAGGGGCAGCTTAATACAATATGTTGACCAAACCACACACCAGAAAGTGAACGGACGACGACGACGTTTCGGTCCGTCCTGGACCATTCTCAAGTCCATTGTGAGAGGAGCCGGNGGGGGGTATCTTGAGATGATTTCGGGGCTTTAGTGTCCCGCGGCCCGGTCCTCGACCAGGCCTCCACCCCAGGAAGCAGCCCGTGACAGCTGACTAACACCCAGGTACCTATTTTACTGCTAGTAACAGGGGCATAGGGTAAAAAAACTCTGCCCATTTTTTCTCGCCGGCGCCCTGGATCGAACCCGGACCACAGGATCACAAGTCATCGTGCTGTCCGCTCGGCCGACCGGCTCCCTCCCTCCCTCCCTCCCAGAGGGGGGGGGAGGGTCCCAACACAAGTTACTGATTCGGGTCATTAATATTCCATCGTCGTGAATGTTGACCCGTGGCGTTCAACCCTCTATATGTCAAGGTACACATTTACATTTCGAAAGCTCTCACTGCTCGCTTGTAAACCTTAACGTATATTGATACCAGAAATGTCATGTGTGCGCGTGTAGATTTTAGAACGTAGAAATGTGCGCGTGTAGATTTTAGAACGTAGTAAATGTGCGCGTGTAGATTTTAGACGTAGAAATGTGTGCATGCAGAATTAGTGCGCGTGTGTGCATGTAGAAATAGAACGTAGAAAATCTTAACTATTGAGTTGGACAATTTCAATTTTTTTTCTTCATTGTGCACCCATACCCATCCCGTGGGCGGTGGGTAAAGGATTACAGAGGCACATAATCGGTTCAGGAACTGAACCCTCTTAGTTCGTTTAGCTAAGTAAATAATCTTTTGATGCTAGTTACACAATTATTAATGTTAAATTTACAGGTACACATACATACATGTACATATATATATATACATATATATTTAATCACCTACACAAATAACACATCAATAATCTTTTGCATCACAAGTGATTCAACAAGAGGCTGGACAAACCGGAAAACTTTTTTTTACTTTTGTTGCTTTGACAAACTAAACTAACCTATACTACCTTCCTAGGTTTAATATACGATATGAAGCTTATACACGATATACGAGGCTTAATACACGATATATGAGGCTTGATACACGATATATGAGGCTTAATACACGATATACGAGGCTTGATACACGATATATGAGGCTTAGTATAGTACAAGTGCGCGCTATACTAAGCCTGGGACTATTTAAGTTCATGTTTTAGTTTATTTTCACAGAATTCCTTACTAGTCAGTATACTATCTAAAAGCTAAGTACGTACGAATTCGATATTACGACCGTCACAATAGGAACTAACTAAATAGGAGGATGAGTTGCAGCATTCACACCTTCTGGTGCGGTATGGACGCATATATGTTCATCTTTCGGGCCTAGGTATACAATATCTGCTTGACTGTCTGTCAGGACCCACGGTAATAGCGTCTCTGGCCTGACAAGATCAAAGTTTTAACTAGATGAAACTCTTTAGTTCTTTCTCCTATCCTTCGACTAGAATGTTGTTAAAGATTCGCTACTGGAACAAGAAGTTCCAAGTAGCACGGGCTATGGTGAGCCCGTAGTGGATGTTTTCGACTAGAAGGAGCTTCACATGTCCTACGGGTATGGAGTCAGTGGGGGGGGGGGATGGGAGGCAGAGAGGCTAGGGAGTACGTCTTGCTACATAACCTCAAAGGTTCACAAGTATCTGAAAAGTCAAATGTCAGCTAAGGTAGTGTTGGGAGATACTGGTGTGGGAGGGGATGGGCAGAGGGGATTGGGGCAGTGGGGATTGGGGCAGTGGGGATTGGGGCAGTGGCTCAACCATGTTACCACGTGTGTCGCAGGAGCACTCGGCTGTCGGTTGCAGAAGTGGTGTTGTTTAAGATTCAAGTAGCACGGGCTATGGTGAGCCCGTAGTGGACTTACCCGACACAGGAGCGGGGCTGTAACTGTGTGCAGAAGCGGGCCGGGGAGGGATTATATAGCTGCCTTGCAACATGGCATCGTACATTTGCTCTTTATTGTATTAGCAGGTTGTGTTTCGGCTCCTGGGTCTCGCTCACACACAACATAGACAAAGCAGGAGGGGGGGGAAACTGGCCAGATTGTGTTTCTAAGGCTATAAAAACACACATTTGCTGTATCCTCACACAAAACTTTGAAAACAAAGCTGGGTTAACCGAGTGATGGATCAGATTTGAGTCTCTCGAGAAATATGCAAGGGAATGGAAAAGTTAAAACAGTGCGAAGAGGAATTACGAAGGTTAAGGGATTGAAGGGAAGGTGAGCGGAAGGCAGCAGGGAAGGCGTACAAGAGGGCTCCCTCGGATAAGCCACCAATCCTTTAAAAGCTGCTCGAAAAACTGACTACCTCTCAGGGCTCACATCATTCTTCCCTATTTCCCCGAGCCCCAGAGTGCTACTCCCCGAGCCCCAGAGTGCTACACCCCGAGCCCACCTTCCTTGGCCCCGAGTGCTACGCCCCCCCTCCCCAACCCCCCACCTCCTCAACCCCCCCACCTTTTTCCTCACCCCCAGGGGCTGTTGATCCCCCGGGAAGCTACACAAGGTAGATAAGATAGACCCCTCGTCTCTGACCTGCGTACACAGCCTCGCTCTTGTGCCAGGTAAGTCCTCTACGGGCTCACCATAGCCCGTGCTACTTGGAAACTTTTGTTCTAAGTAGCTGAATCTAAAGCATCATCTCTGACCAGCCTCCTGGTTGGTGGTCAGGCAACAAGGCTGTTCGACGTGTCTGATCGCAGCCTGACGTATGCCTTACAGCCTGGTTGATCAGGTATCATTTGAAGGTACTTATCACGTTCTCTTTTTGAATTCAGAGGTTGATCAGTTATGCCTCTTATGTGCGTAGAGGAATAATCTTGAAGTCTTGGCCCTTTAATATTGATGAAGTTCTCTCAGCGGATCTATTTCACCTCTAATTTTCAACCGGGCCATTTTGCACATCCTGCCATGCCTTCTGGTCTCGTGTGAAGTTATTTCTCTTGAAAAAAATTGTATATTACATTTGCGTTTTGCTTGTCTTTCACAGTGATCTAACAGTTGTGAGAGGCAGACATGACCTGTTCTGAAACCATATTGTCTAGGTGCAGGCGATGAGTCACAATAACATGGCTAAAGTATGTTGACCAGACCACCCACTACAAAATGAAGGGACGACGACGTTTCGGTCCGTCCTGGACCATTCTCGAGTCGATCGACTTGAGAATGGTCCAGGACGGACCGAAACGTCGTCGTCCCTGCACCTTCTAGTGTGTGGTCTGGTCAACATATTGCCCAGGGTTACGTAGCTGTTGTGATGCCCTGTGTTTTGTGATCGTATTAGTTGGAACGCCTTCAAATATTTTTGAGTGATGTTTGAGTTATTGGTCTATAATTTGTTTGCCTCTGCTTTACTACCTCCCTTGTGAGGTGGCATGATCTCTGCCGTTTTAAGCATGTCAGGGATAACATTAGTATTTAGGCTTCGGCCCTAAAAGATGCCTAGGACCTGTGAGAGTGGTGTTTTGCATTTCCTGAATACACAATTCCAGAGTTGTGCCAGGACCAGGAGTCTGGTCCTGGTGTAGAGGGCACCAGGTCCAGCACTCACTAAAAACATATTTGGACTGTAGTCTCAAATGTTTCACTCATTTCTTTGTTATCTGTCAAAGTTCCATCACCCGTGCGCAAAAGCTCAATGCTGTATGTATTTTTTGTTCAAGATGTTCCTCCACTGTGGCTCCTTTAGTCTTCCTTTCAGATCTTCCTCATTAGTTACCCATAGTTCTAACCATTCCCTTTAACCCATTTTCCTAATGGTCTTTCCTCACCCACTTCCCATATTTTTATCCCTCATCATTTCCCCTTTTCCCTCCCTCACAAATCCCCCCAGGACTAGTATTGTGGGCCGTCAACACTGCGTAAAATCCCATTAGGGATTACTCAATGCATGTGTAAATCAAGACAAACTGCACCTGGTTTTCCTCACCTACTCCTTAGAAACCTTCCTTTCCTCTTACCCAAATGCACCTATTTCAGGGCATCAGTACCCTTAATCCCATCCATTCACCCACCTTAGGGCACCACCATTAGCTTCCCACGAAGGCCAACCCCTCACTGCTTTACTATGCAAATCAAAAGGCAGAGTCTGGTAACTTGCTTATTTACGGGCTATTCATGCCCGTGCCACCACTTGGGTGGCTTAATCTTTATCAATCAATCAACTTGCTTATGACTGATACATCAGATTGCATGCAGCAGCGTTTAACAGCCTGATGGACCAGACCAACAACCAGGAGACGTGGCCAGAGACCGACCCAGATAACACTGGTCCTTCGAACCACATCAAGCTAACACATCGACATTAAATATTGCAACACATCCATTGCCCTTTTTTCTAACCATTTGTGTAAGCTTTCACAAATAGCATGAGTGGCTATTTGTGAAAGGAGAGGCGATGAGAAGAGGACACGGCGCACATGGGAGCCAGTGGCTGAGCGGACAGAACACCGGACATGTGATCTTGTGGTCCCGGGTTCGATCCCGGACGCCGGCGAGAAACAATGGGCAGAGTTTCTTTCACCCTAATGGTCCCCTGTTACCTAGCAGTAAATAGGTACCGGGAGTTAGTCAGCTGTCACAGGCTGCTTCCTGGGGGTGGAGGCCTGGTCGAAGACCGGGCGGGGACACTAAGCCCCGAAATCATCTCAAGATGACCAAAGTATCAACTTGATATTATTTGAAACCCAAAGAAATTCAATTTCGTTCATAAAGTAGCAATTTGTAGTCATCTTCATATAATTATTAAGAAAGTTTCTTTCAACCCTGTTAAGTATTTTGCAAGTCTCCAAGCGAGTTTAGGCCAGAAAGAGACACTGCTCTTCGAACCAGGATGTCTTTCTCCACACCTGGAGAACCTCTAAGTTTTTACTGCACAAGAGGAAATGTTATGATGACAGCATGGCGCTCAATGAAAATACAAAATAATAAAAACAGACTCGGGTCTACATGGTTTACAGAGACACAGTGGCCTTGCATGACGCTAAAAAAGTTTTATAAGCACGACAGTATTGACAGGCCTTAGTATGGCCTAATGTTGTTTCGACAGTAAGGGCGTCGCACAGCATGCTGTCGTGAACACGCAAACACCTCGCTCATACGCTCCACCTTTAGTACACCTGCGGCAACACCGGCACCTGATAGTGCCTGAGGTTATCTTGAGATGATTTCGGGGCTTAGCATCCCTGCGGCCCGGCCCTCGACCAGGCCTCCTTTTCGTTACACACCCCCAGGAAGCAGCCCATAGCAGCTGTTTAACTCCCAGGTACCTATTTACTGCTAGGTAACAGGGGGACATCAGGGTGAAAGAAAAACATTTTGCCCATTTGTCTCCGCCTCCACCGGGGATCGAACCCGGAACCTCAGGACTACGAGTCCGAAGCGCTGTCCACCCAGCTGTCAGGCGCCTGACAGCTGTTGTGCAGACGTTAGCAACCTCACCACAGCCCGGCTGGTCCGGCACTTCTTGCAGGCTGGTCCGGCACTTCTTGCAGGCTGGTCCGGCACTTCTTGCAGGCTGGTCCGGCACTCCTTGAAACACAATCTTACAAAACATCATCCACGTGGCCTCGCCACCATCACCACATCATCTTACATCACTATAAACCCACACCGTCTATTCTCAGCTTATGTAGGTCGCTTGTACGCCAATTACAATGATTCACACACACTCCAGGCGAAATTAACCACCCGATCCGCAAATATATATATATAGCTTCGTTATTATCTGGAAAACAAACGAAATCGGCATTTTCCGTATATTTTAACCCATAACTAACAAAGTGGGTTGGTATTACACTAATGCGTAAGGGCCCCGGCATGGTACCCGACCCCGGCCAGCAGAGATGTAGGGTCCGCACTCTGCCACCCGCTACAAGGCTCCAGCTGCAACAATAAATACAGCTGGGCTCACACTCCACACAACACTGGTTCTTGTACACATCCACGCTACTAAACGCTCCTCCTCGCACTGGGTTCACCCCTAACACCAATGGCGGGTCTCGTCCTGATTTTGATGTGAGATGAGAGAGGGGAAGGGGGGATCTGGTCAAGTTGGGGGTGAGAGGAAGGGGATTAACGGGGGGACTGGGGTGGGGGCGAGGACGGGAAGGCAGGTTAAGGCAGCAATGAGCAACTAAGTTAACTTGCTATTTATTCCTTTGCCTACTGCTTGTATGCAATATGCAACATAAGACATTTGTAATAATGCAATTATTCGTTGCTAGTATGTTTCAAATTCAACCTTAATGTCTGGTATTCAGCTTGTTCCCGGCTGTTATTCAACTACTACTTGCTGACCACGATACATTATCGTGAAGTTCATATTGGCATGCTGAAAACCACTGGTGGGCATAGAACCCCTGGCGGGCATAGAACCCCTGGTGGGCATAGAACCCCTGGCAGGCATAGAACCACTGGTGGGCATTAAACAACGCAAATGAACCCAATTTATTCTGCGCATCAAAAGAAAATTCGTGACGTTATAATTTGAGAGCTGTCCTTCATAGCGCCACTACTGACCTCTGCCTCTTTCGAACCGACCCGTCCACTCGCCTAACATTTTGTACGGAATCTACTAATCCGTTCAAAACGCAATGTATCACGTCAAAATTAAAGCATCCTAACATTGACGTTTTCTATGCCTCGGTCTCGAATGCTTACGAGGAGCGTTTGGGTCATACGTTTCTGGTTAAGCAAAACAGTTGGGCATTTTGAACTTTTGTGAAAAATCGAGAACGGGGGTGTTGGATCACCCCGTTGATGGACCACCCCGTTGTGGACCACCCCGTTGTGTGTATGTACACAAGGTAGGTACACACACATTACCTTCTGTGATATATGGTGTACCGCTGCACCAGACGCAACAGTTCCTTAAAACATATTATTCAATATATTTTGGTTTTATTAACATAGTTCGATACATCCTCATTTATGCAGCTACTTTATGCTCTATAAAGAGTGACTTGTAGCAATGTGACATCATCTCATCATCAATATCATCATCTCATCAGATTGTTAGTCACGTCATGTAGGGTCAAGTGCTGCCAAACTTTGGATGCATCATGAAGATATTCTAAAGAACACTGAAATGCACAAGATACAGCTCCAGGTACCTCATATCAGCAAGTCTGAAAACATATTCAATAAAGTGATGTGAGAGATATATTCTTAGATATATTCTACTAGAGTTTATCACCTATTCTTGACTAATACTTTCTATCCATAACCAACCATCTTGGTCCACACCAGTGATTACTACTGAACAATAAGGCAATAAAATGCGGCAACCTGCCTCCATAGATTTTCTCTGACGCGATCAATTAGAAAAAAGAAATCAATTCAATTTCTTTATCATGCACCCCATCCCCATCCCGTGGGCGGTGGTGTAAAGGATTACAGAGGCAGATAATTGGTCTGCCGCGAGTCGATGGCCCTTGACACGATATTAATATAATGTCCAGTCATTAAGACATTTCAGACCTGCATGTACGAGTTACGAAGATCATTCCAACCACTTTATTAACTTATGTTCTGGAGGATATCCTCATCATGCATCCCAAGTTTGCTAGTGTAGGCCATAGATCACATCACAGCCTAGTGGACCAAACTCTCACAAGTCAAGCCTGGCCTCGGGCCGGGCTTGGGAAGTAGAACAACTCCCAGAACCCCATCAACCAGGAATCAACCAGGAAACATGACCCTGTGTGACTAACCATCCTGTGATGGCGATTTCTTTTAGCATCATGTTTTTGTTGTTGTTAAAGATTCGCTACCTGGAACAAGAAGTTCCAAGTAGCACGGGCTATGGTGAGCCCATAAGGCACTTTTTTTTAGCATCAGGTAGCCAGGGGCAGCTGCATGAATGCAGATGTACCTAAATATGTTAATATTATACCAATACAGTATAATAATTTATTAATACAAATCAATATTTAATATAATAAAACATTCCTGCATTATTAAAACGCTATTGCCGTTTTAGGAAGAGGTTTGTGGTTCAAGTAAGTTTATTGAGACTAGAAAAAATACATCTCAAAGGGATAGAGTAGCTTAGGCTTATATCATTACACACAGAGATCACACTAACGTGATGCATCAATGAACAAAACCCTGTCGTAGCTCAGTCGATTAAGGCAGTGTCCGGAATACTCCCGGACGCAGGTTCGAATCCTCGTCAAGGCCCTTGTGGATTTGCTCAATAGCTTAGGCTATTTCTTGTCTAAGCTTACGCGGGGCTTCTGGAGCCATGAAGCAGGAATCAATAGTTGTTGACTGAACTGAACTGTTTATTCAGTTCAACTGTTCAACAGTTCAACTGTTGGTTGAACTGTTTATTTCCAGAGGAAATATGGTAACGCCGGGAAGTATAAACGAATAAACAAGGGGGTAAGCGCGTTACATGGACAAGTCTATCAACAGTAATAAATTGGCCATTAAATTGCCTATTCGAAATGAATTGACTCTGATCTGGTTCAATTTTGCTTAAACCTATCATTTATTTTTTTACACGTTTTATTTATAAGATTTTTTTGTCATCGCGTCACAGGGTTTAATGCAATAAAGGAAATACAAGAACATTAACTGGTTGATTCCTGGTTGATGGGGTTCTGGGAGTTCTTCTACTCCCCAAGCCCCGCCCGAGGCCAGGCTTGACTTGTGAGAGTTTGGTCCACTAGGCTGTTGCTTGGAGAGGCCCGCAGGCCCACATACCCACCACAGCCCGGCTGGTCCGGGCTGTGGTGGAATGTGGAACTCGACTATGGAATGCTGTAGTAACGCTGATGGGCTATAATAAGAGCCAACACTGGCAGGCAAAGGACAGACAGATACAGTGAGAAACAGTGATTCTCAGTGAATCAGTGAACAGTGAGAAGCAGTGAAACAGTAACAGAGGTCCCTGCAGTAATCTGAGTGACGCCAATTGTGGGGGGTGACGCCAATGGGGGGGGGGGTGACGCCAATGGGGGGGGGGTGACGCCAATGGGGGGGGGGTGACGCCAATGGGGGGGGGGTGACGCCAATGGGGGGGGGGTGACGCCATCACAGGGGCTGTTCCTCTCCACTATTGCAACTGTCTCTACCTCAAATGCACCTTTAACCAACCTGTGTCTTACGTGTTCGTCTACACCTGAGGGTATAGGCCTAAACGCGCATGTACATATGAACGCACCACCCCCCCCCCCCAACACATTCACGCTTGTTCGTTCGTATCTCTGCAAGTACATGCAAATACGTTCGTAAATACGCGTGTACGAACTCTTAGACCTACAGATCTGTTTCCGGGAGCGGTAAATAGACCTTTCTTAAACAATACCGAAAGCCTGTTATGTTGACGGAGACGGGGGGGTTAGGAAGAAGGGAGAGGGGGAGGAAGGGAGAGAGAGAGGGGGGAAGAAGGGAGAGGGAGGGAGGAAGGGAGAGAGGGAGGGAGGAAGGGAGAGAGGGAGGGGAAGGGAGAGAGGGAGGGAAGAAGGGAGAGAGGGAGGGAAGAAGGGAGAG
The DNA here is from genome assembly GCA_020271785.1 of Procambarus virginalis. Classification (NCBI taxonomy): domain Eukaryota; kingdom Metazoa; phylum Arthropoda; class Malacostraca; order Decapoda; family Cambaridae; genus Procambarus; species Procambarus virginalis. Next base: position 5,792,368 of record WNGS01162157.1, read on the forward strand.
AGGGAGGGAAGAAGGGAGAGAGGGAGAGGGAGGGAGGAAGGGAGAGAGAAAGGACGGTTCTGGGAACATTACCTATCTTTCATTTCAAGAATCAACGTCCCCGCGGACGTTGATTTGACGTCTTACGTAGTGAGGTTAGCGTTCTCTTTCTACACTGGGCCTCTTCCTGACTTTCCGGCCAGGAACATGTCTCATGACAGACTTGTACAACACTGCGTGTTAGTGGCTTTGCAAGAATGTAAGAACACCAATGTTATGTACTCCCACAACCCAGTGTATCTTCTTGTATATAAATAAATACTTCGGCAGTCTGTTTTAATTCTTGTGTGGGATTTTTATTACCTTAGAACAGCTCCCAGTCAATGTTTGAAAGTTACCTCGTGTTGATCCCGGGGGTCAAGGTCCTCGCGGCCCGGTCTCTGACCAGGCCTCTATGTTCAATGTTTATTTTCCCAAATCTATTAATTTATTATTAAAATTTAATCTATTGAATCTGGCCCAATAGCAGCAACTGAAATGAGACATTTAAAATCTTCTTGAATCGTAAATATACAGTCAGCTATTAAGTGTCGAGGCTTAAAGGCTACCGACTTTGTACCAGGACCATACCTGGAGTGTGTTTCGAGAGTACTGTAGTGCTAAGGCCAGGCTCGACTTGTGACAACTTGGTCCAACAGTGTTGCTTGAAGCTACCCGCAAGCCCACATATCCACAACAACCTAGCTGGCCCGGCCCTTCTTGCAAGAAGGTCTCTAAGTGCTTCCTGAAGACATATCGCGTCTTCCCGATTACCACAAATGTCCTGTCTTAGTTCACCAAGTGCGCTTGGCGGGTGCCCCCCAGGGTAAAGCTGGGTAAAGGAGATTAATGCGAAAACGGAACGAGATAAACGGAATGAGATCAACGGAGAATGTACCGTTGATTAAACGGTACTTGAAGATGTTTTACCCGCTGGGGATGTAGCGGCTAACATCTGTTATGGTAGTGCCCTTTAAACCCTGTCCGCTGACAAGCCAGGTGTTGGGAGCGCCCTAGACAGGTGTTTGAGTGATACGTGACCAAAATACCACCACCAACGAACCCCTCCGGCACGAACGGAATTGCATTCTGCCAGCGTGTGTTCTGATCCCTTCATATGAAAGAGGCGGCTGTGGAAGATTAAGCGAGGGAGGGGGAGGGGGGGCTGGGTCAACTAGTCCCACAGTTGTACATAACGAAGCCAACACAGCCACGTAACTGAGGCGAACACATGACATCGCCTCGCACTTTAAATTACAGTATCCAACAGGACGCCTGTGTCCACTTACCTATTTCATCACGTTCATTGGAATCCAGTAAGGTTAAATCAGCACCGATAGTGACAGAAGAGAATTTGGAATTATTTCCTCGTTAAATAAACAACGGTTACGATTTTGTTAGGAAGTATTTGGGGAAAAGGCCCCCCCCCCACACACACACTCAGGGGCCTGGTAGCCTGGTGGATAGTGCGCAAGGCTCTTAATTCTGTGGCGCGGGTTCGATTCCCGCACCAGGCAGAAACAAATGGGCAAAGTTTCTTTCACCCTGAATGTCCCTGTTACCTAGCAGTAAATAGGTACCTGGGAGTTAGTCAGCTGTCACGGGCTGCTTCCTGGTGTGTGTGTGTGTGTGTGTGTGTGTGTGTGTGTGTGTGTGTGTGTGTGTGTGTGTGTGTGTGTGTGTGTGTGTGGAGGAAAAAAATGTAAAACAGTTGATTCACAGTTGCGAGGCGAAGTTGAAAGAGCAAAGCTCAACCCCCTCAAACACAACTAGGTGAATACACACACACACACACACACACACACACACACACACACAACCAAAGAGACCATACGCAAAGACCACACCAGACGGACCAAAGAGCCAAAGCTCAACCCCCGCAAGCACAATTAGGTGAGTACACACACACACACACACACACACACACACACACACACACACACACACACACACACACACACACACACACTCTATTGCGCCTGGCAATGACCGTACGAGTATTGGTTTCCTCAAGTCAAAATTACAGGCCGCGGGTTCTTCAGACGCCAGCAACCTCTACACACAGGCCCAATCAGGCAAATCGTCCGTCTGTCCATCATCAAGCACTTCACCCGTTCAACCTGCTACCCCTGCAATTGTCAACCAGTCACTCAAACCCATACCACCAGTGGTGTTCCGGCCACACCCTTCCTGCCTCTTCCTGCCGCTGCCTGCGCCCCCAGGCCACCTACCCACATACTTCCTCGGCATAAAGGGAACAAGATGCAGGTTGTACAAGCTTCAGTTTATTCATTTTAAACTAATAACACGGTTTTTGAACGACAATTATGCAGCAAGGCTGTGAGGTGCTAAGTAACTTTCAGTTCTGTGTAAAAATCAGACACGACAGGAGGGGGGGGGGCAGACACAAGGGGGTGGCCAGAGACGACAGGGGGGGGGAGGCCAGACACAGGGGGTGGCCAGACACGACAGGGGGGGAGGCCAGACACAAGGGGGTGGCCAGACACGACAGGGGGGGAGGCCAGACACAAGGGGGTGGCCAGAGACAAGGGGGTAGAGGCCAGACACCACAAAGGGGATTATAAAAGAATGTTTATGCTTATAAACGTGGGTGGAGTAGTTCTACATTTATTGTTGTTACCATCTCTTCATGTGATAGTTGTTGACAAAAATAAGTTTTAACTTCTATTAGGAAGAGATAATGTTCAGTAGGAAGAAAAACCGTTCTAGAATTGACGTCTGAAGAACATCCGAATCGTAAAGCGGTTCCTCAAACCCATTTATGGTAGTCACAACAAGCTTGACAATCGATTGAGAATGGGCCAGGACGGACCGAAACGTCGCGTCCCTTCACCTTCTAGTGTGTGGTCTGGTCAACATACTTTAGCCACGTTATTGTGACCCTCGCCTGCACATGGTAGTGTTTTCCCCTCGCCATATATTGAAATTTCTCGCTGAGTAGTACTATATTACACAGACCAGTCTTTTAGGAGCCATAGAAGGTGTCGTGATAACCTTGTGGTGTCATTGTGAGGGTGGGGGGACGTGTGTTGTTTACATAGATGTGGGGTAATAGATAGGTGGTTATGGATAGGAGCTGCCTCGTATGGGCCAATAGAGCCTTCTGCAGTTACCTTTCTTCTTATGTTCTTATGTAAGTTACGCTGGTATTTTGGTAGGTTCTTTGTTGTGATGTGTTGGTGGTGGGAGTTTTG
>WNGS01162157.1:5795625-5823546 GCA_020271785.1 Procambarus virginalis
TGATAAAACGTTCTTCATATCTACAAAGGATGATACGAAGTTGTTATTCATATTTTCGTGTATGACTGATACGACGATGATAAGGTTACGGTTGGACTATCATGGTAGGTCAAGGGTTGGTGGTGGTGGTGGTGGTTTACCTTACCTTGGGGTTACCTTGAGGTGCTTCCGGGGCTTAGCATCCCCGCGGCCCGGTCGTCGACCAGCCCTTGCGAGGTTGTTCAGAGCTCTTCACTGAACTATAATGATACAGCTGCACTAGCTTGGTTCATTGTTAGTCTTAGCCACCCGCTTGTCAACCATCTCCAGATCCCCCACTTCACTTTATACCTGTTAATCTTGCACGTTAAAAAGCTGCAAATAAACAGGCTGTCCTTGGTGTACATACTGATTACCAAGTGAGCACTTGGCTACACTTTGCCACCTTCCTTGCAAAATAAATGTACAAAGTGCGCCCAGAGGGGAAACTGCAAACCCAAATTCCATGGACATTTTTTCCTATTGGCAAAATTCCCCCCCCCCCCCCTTAGGTTGAACCGAATATATTGTGTAGGTGTGGAGTGTGATCTACCAGTGTGTAGGTGTGGAGTGTGATCTACCAGTGTGTAGGTGTGGAGTGTGATCTACCAGTGTGTAGGTGTGGAGTGTGATCTACCAGTGTGTAGGTGTGGAGTGTGATCTACCAGAAGTGTGTGTGTGTGCCGCACATCACGAGATCACGAAACTCGCACACTGTTCAGACAGTGTTGAAAGCTTTCGTATAACTTTTCTAGAGTACGATTTACTTATAGGTGCTTAGAGGACATAACCGGGCTGTAGTTGATGGTTGGAGCAGCCTGTAGGCCCACACAACAGCCTGTTGGACCAAGCTCTCAAATCAAGCCTGGCCCCGGACCGGGCTTGGGAAGTAGAAGAATTCCCAGAACTCCATCCAGGTACAGTTGAAATATTCGACTGACTGAATGTGGGCAGTCAAAGGAATTTTGGACATTTACAACTTGAATTAGCTTTTTTCCGTTGATAGGTGGTGTTCACAACACTGTTCTGCGCTCACAAGGAAGCACCAGTGCTTTAAAGATCATCAATAGCAGAGCAATCTTTATTTTTGAAGATGTTGATGCCCATCCCATCATTTTACCCCATCCTCCAACAATGACAGAACTTATAGCTAATATAGATGGACCGAGCTAAAATATTGACTGCTGCACTCAAGTTCAGGCAAGGCGCTACTGGAGTTTTAAAAGGGCATAACAAACATTGACGACTAACCGCAAACATTTATATTCAGTAGGCTTGGCTGATCGTCGAATTATTCATGTCTTAATTTAAATTACCATTCGTCTAATGTGCCTACAACCAAACGTGCCGGTGTAGCACGTCCCAGTATGCTCCAGCTACATGTTACGGGCTCACCATAGCCCGTGCTACTTGGAACTTGTTCAGAGTAGCTTAATCTATAACAACAACAACATCCAGCCACACGGACGTGCATTGTTCGGACCCTAAACCCTCCTCACCCCCTCTCCTTGCGTGCCGCCACTCCCACACGCCCACGTCCCCCCCCCCCCCCACACCCACACCCGCCCCCCCCCCCCCACACCCGCCCCCCCCCTTCACGTATATAGTAATCAAGAAGTTGCCAACGGTTGATTTCCCAGGCATAAGACCTTTACCTGGGTTGTTGAAATCTACACATAAATGGAAGGTCAATGTCTTTGCTCAGGCGCTAAGATTTTAATAATGCTTGATGCTAGGGCAACTGTTCTTTTTCCTCGTCACACTCTTCTCTCCCATTCTTTATGAATATGGAGCAGCATGCATTGAAGCATGCACGGTAAATGAATATGGAGCAGCATGCACGGTAAATGAATATGGAGCAGCATGCACGGTAAATGTATATGGAGTAGTATGCAGCATGCACGGTAAATGAATATGGAGCAGCATGCACGGTAAATGAACTATCGTATTGCATCTCAACAAATCTATTGCATATGGCGCGTATATGTGTTTTATTCGTAAATGGAGCAATGTTCTTTAAACAAAAAGATCTAAATTTTTTTGTTATCCATTGGCTTGCTGAACATAGATTCAATATCTTAGAATTTCTCTCGCTTATCACTTGTGGAGTTTGACTTTGCATATGTGTAGGCATTTGTGTAGTGGGAAACAGGGTAATGATAATGTATTAAGTATCTTAGTTTGTCGAAAGACTCTTCAGCGTCTAACATTTCAACATCCTGATACAAGTTAGCTATTACCCTACTATTACTATTACACACTACCCGCCCTATCTCAATGCCTTCAAAACCTGTCACAGTAAACTGGACTGTTTCCTAAGAGAAGTCCCGGATCAGCCGGGCTGTGGTGGGTATGTGGCTCTGCGGGCCGCTCCAAGCAACAGCCTGGTGGATCAAACTCTCACAAGTCGAGCCTGGCCTCGGGCCGGGCTTGGGGAGTAGAAGAACTCCCAGAACCCCATCAACCAGGTATCAACCAGTAATCACCCCCTCGGCTTCCAACAACAATATCTATGGCCACTCGATGCGAGACCAATATCCAGCGAAGACTTTAAAACCCAAATAACCAGGCCCTGCAGGAAATGCAACCTTGGTCTATGTTAGGGAGCTCTACCCTCATTTATCTTCGTCGCTACTCTGATTTTAAAGGTGCAGGGGCAGTTTGCCTTCACTGCCAGTTTGTGGCAAAGTTGCAGCAAAAACGGTCATCCTTTCGACTATTAATAATGCATTTGGGCGAAACGAACACCGGTAGTCTTGAGTGGCGTTCCACAAGGGATATTTTAATATATTAAAATGTTGCGGGGGTTTGAAGTGACGGTAGAGGGAACACCCGCGTAGGTCGGAACCTCATCCCGACACACGGCTATAGTTAACCTCTGACCTTTACCCAATAACCTTCTCCCCCATACCCCTCCCCCTCTTGACTCGCACAATGCCCTCGCCCGCCACTACCAGGCTAGTAGCTTCCCACTCCGGCAATTACAGTTGCATTCCAACACCCAACGCAATACCAGCAGTCAGCATTGCCGGTTATCATTTGAAGAGCTTCAAGCATGGTGTAGCATAAAGAATAGCGTCAGCACAACAGTAACTGTGTCACACGTCATCCTCGTGTTTAGTTACTATGTGTGAGTAGGATGGTGCACATGTGTAAACATGTCGCCGCTCCAAGCAACAGCTTGGTGGACCAAACTCTCACAAGTCGAGCCTGGCCTCGGGCCGGGCTTGGGGAGTAGAAGAACTCTCAGAACCCCATCAAGCAGGTACATATAAAAACCTCATCCGGTTCGTCCAAATTCATCGATCTCAAATTGCACTTTCTAATTGATAACTAGGTCAATATTGCACGAAGGTGCACACAAGTTACTATAAGTACTATCTAAACAGGAGAATGTACATACATAAAGAGCCTGTCATACATAAAATGACAGGCTCTGAAATTCCGGGTAAATACTGGTTCAGTAACAGGGTTGTTGATTTGTGGAACCAATTACCGCGTAACGTGGTGGAGGTGGGGTCCCTCGATTGTTTCAAGCGTGGGTTGGACATGTATATGAATGGGATTGGGTGGTTATAGATAGGAGCTGCCTCGTATGGGCCAATAGGCGTTTCTTTTACCCTAGGGAGCCGGTCGGCCGAGCGGACAGCACGCTGGACTTGTGATCCTGTGGTCCTGGGTTCGATCCCAGGCGCCGGCGAGAAACAATGGGCAGAGTTTCTTTCACCCTATGCCCCTGTTACCTAGCAGTAAAATAGGTACCTGGGTGTTAGTCAGCTGCCACTGGCTGCTTCCTGGGGGTGGAGGCCTGGTCGAGGACCGGGCCGCGGGGACACTAAAAAGCCCCGAAATCATCTCAAGATAACCTCAAGATAGGCCTTCTGCAGTTACCTTTGTTCTTAAAAGGATACTAAAGGTCTTGTCACTGCAAGTACGTTTACTGACAATATGAAACATCTCAAAAGAACAATAGATTAGGCTACTTCTATCCTTCTGTCGTCCCTTGAATGATCATAGCTCACGTCAAGCCGATAACACTGTCCGGGATGGGGGGAAGGATGGGTGAAGAGTGGTGAGGGATGGGTAGATGAGGGGTTAGGTGGACGGGGGAGGGGGGGGGGAGGGGGGGGGGAATGGGGGTATCTTGAGATGATTTCGGGGCTTTAGTGTCCCCGCGGCCGGTCCTCGACCAGGCCTCCACCCCAGGAAGCAGCCCGTGACAGCTGACTAACACCCAGGTACCTATTTTACTGCTAGGTAACAGGGGCATAGGGTAAAAGAAACTCTGCCCATTGTTTCTCGCCGGCGCCCTGGATCGAACCCGGACCACAGGATCACAAGTCCATCGTGCTGTCCGCTCGGCCGACCGGCTCCCTCCCTCCCTCCCTCCCAGAGGGGGGGGGAGGGTCCCAACACAAGTTACGTGATTCGGGTCATTAATAATTCCATCGTCGTGAATGTTGACCCGTGGCGTTCAACCCTCTATATGTTCAAGGTACACATTTACATTTTCGAAAGCTCTCACTGCTCGCTTGTAAACCTTAAACGTATATTGATACCAGAAATGTCATGTGTGCGCGTGTAGATTTTAGAACGTAGAAATGTGCGCGTGTAGATTTTAGAACGTAGAAATGTGCGCGTGTAGATTTTAGAACGTAGAAATGTGTGCATGCAGAATTAGTGCGCGTGTGTGCATGTAGAAATAGAACGTAGAAAATCTTAACTATTGAGTTGGACAATTTCAATTTTTTTTTCTTCATTGTGCACCCCATACCCATCCCGTGGGCGGTGGTGTAAAGGATTACAGAGGCACATAATCGGTTCAGGAACTGAACCCTCTTAGTTCGTTTAGCTAAGTAAATAATCTTTTGATGCTAGTTACACAATTATTAATGTTAAATTTACAGGTACACATACATACATGTACATATATATATATACATATATATTTAATCACCTACACAAATAAACACATCAATAATCTTTTGCATCACAAGTGATTCAACAAGAGGCTGGACAAACCGGAAAACTTTTTTTTACTTTTGTTGCTTTGACAAACTAAACTAACCTATACTAACCTTCCTAGGTTTAATATACGATATATGAAGCTAATACACGATATACGAGGCTTAATACACGATATATGAGGCTTGATACACGATATATGAGGCTTAATACACGATATACGAGGCTTGATACACGATATGAGGCTTAGTATAGTACAAGTGCGCGCTATACTAAGCCTGGGACTATTTAAGTTCATGTTTTAGTTTTATTTTCACAGAATTCCTTACTAGTCAGTATACTATCTAAAAGCTAAGTACGTACGAATTCCGACTATTACGACCGTCACAATAGGAACTAACCTAAATAGGAGGATGAGTTGCAGCATTCACACCTTCTGGTGCGGTATGGACGCATATATGTTCATCTTTCGGGCCTAGGTATACAATATCTGCTTGACTGTCTGTCAGGACCCACGGTAATAGCGTCTCTGGCCTGACAAGATCAAAGTTTATAACTAGATGAAACTCTTTAGTCTTTCTCCTATCCTTCGACTAGAATGTTGTTAAAGATTCGCTACCTGGAACAAGAAGTTCCAAGTAGCACGGGCTATGGTGAGCCCGTAGTGGATGTTTTCGACTAGAAGAGGAGCTTCACATGTCCTACGGGTATGGAGTCAGTGGGGGGGGGGGGGATGGGAGGCAGAGAGGCTAGGGAGTACGTCTTGCTACAATAACCTCAAAGGTTCACAAGTATCTGAAAAAGTCAAATGTCAGCTAAGGTAGTGTTGGGAGATACTTGGTGTGGGAGGGGATTGGGGCAGTGGGGATTGGGGCAGTGGGGATTGGGGCAGTGGCTCAACCATGTTACCACGTGTGTCGCAGGAGCACTCGGCTGTCGGTTGCAGAAGTGGTGTTGTTTAAGATTCAAGTAGCACGGGCTATGGTGAGCCCGTAGTGGACTTACCCGACACAGGAGCGGGGCTGTAACTGTGTGCAGAAGCGGGCCGGGGAGGGATTATATAGCTGCCTTGCAACATGGCATCGTACATTTGCTCTTTATTGTATTAGCAGGTTGTGTTTCGGCTCCTGGGTCTCGCTCACACACAACATAGACAAAGCAGGAGGGGGGGGAAACTGGCCAGATTGTGTTTCTAAGGCTATAAAAACACACATTTGCTGTATCCTCACACAAAACTTTGAAAACAAAGCTGGGTTAACCGAGTGATGGATCAGATTTGAGTCTCTCGAGAAATATGCAAGGGAATGGAAAAGTTAAAACAGTGCGAAGAGGAATTACGAAGGTTAGGGGATTGAAGGGAAGGTGAGCGGAAGGCAGCAGGGAAGGCGTACAAGAGGGCTCCCTCGGATAAGCCACCAATCCTTTAAAAGCTGCTCGAAAAACTGACTACCTCTCAGGGCTCACATCATTCTTCCCTATTTCCCCGAGCCCCAGAGTGCTACTCCCCGAGCCCCAGAGTGCTACACCCCGAGCCCACCTTCCTTGGCCCCGAGTGCTACGCCCCCCACCTCCCCAACCCCCCACCTTTTCCTCACCCCCAGGGGCTGTTGATCCCCCGGGAAGCTACACAAGGTAGATAAGATAGACCCCTCGTCTCTGACCTGCGTACACAGCCTCGCTCTTGTGCCAGGTAAGTCCTCTACGGGCTCACCATAGCCCGTGCTACTTGGAAACTTTTGTTCTAAGTAGCTGAATCTAAAGCATCATCTCTGACCAGGCCTCCTGGTTGGTGGTCAGGCAACAAGGCTGTTCGACGTGTCTGATCGCAGCCTGACGTATGCCTTACAGCCTGGTTGATCAGGTATCATTTGAAGGTACTTATCACGTTCTCTTTTTGAATTCAGAGGTTGATCAGTTATGCCTCTTATGTTGCGTAGAGGAATAATCTTGAAGTCTTGGCCCTTTAATATTGATGAAGTTCTCCCAGCGGATCTATTTCACCTCTAATTTTCAACCGGGCCATTTTGCACATCCTGCCATGCCTTCTGGTCTCGTGTGAAGTTATTTCTCTTGAAAAAAATTGTATATTACATTTGCGTTTTGCTTGTCTTTCACAGTGATCTAACAGATGTGAGAGGCAGACATGACCTGTTCTGAAACCATATTGTCTAGGTGCAGGCGATGAGTCACAATAACATGGCTAAAGTATGTTGACCAGACCACCCACTACAAAATGAAGGGACGACGACGTTTCGGTCCGTCCTGGACCATTCTCGAGTCGATCGACTTGAGAATGGTCCAGGACGGACCGAAACGTCGTCGTCGTCCCTGCACCTTCTAGTGTGTGGTCTGGTCAACATATTGCCCAGGGTTACGTAGCTGTTGTGATGCCCTGTGTTTTGTGATCGTATTAGTTGGAACGCCTTCAAATATTTTTGAGTGATGTTTGAGTTATTGGTCTATAATTTGTTTGCCTCTGCTTTACTACCTCCCTTGTGAGGTGGCATGATCTCTGCCGTTTTAAGCATGTCAGGGATAACATTAGTATTTAGGCTTCGGCCCTAAAAGATGCCTAGGACCTGTGAGAGTGGTGTTTTGCATTTCCTGAATACACAATTCCAGAGTTGTGCCAGGACCAGGAGTCTGGTCCTGGTGTAGAGGGCACCAGGTCCAGCACTCACTAAAAACATATTTGGACTGTAGTCTCAAATGTTTCACTCATTTCTTTGTTATCTGTCAAAGTTCCATCACCCGTGCGCAAAAGCTCAATGCTGTATGTATTTTTTGTTCAAGATGTTCCTCCACTGTGGCTCCTTTAGTCTTCCTTTCAGATCTTCCTCATTAGTTACCCATAGTTCTAACCATTCCCTTTAACCCATTTTCCTAATGGTCTTTCCTCACCCACTTCCCATATTTTTATCCCTCATCATTTCCCCTTTTCCCTCCCTCACAAATCCCCCCAGGACTAGTATTGTGGGCCGTCAACACTGCGTAAAATCCCATTAGGGATTACTCAATGCATGTGTAAATCAAGACAAACTGCACCTGGTTTTCCTCACCTACTCCTTAGAAACCTTCCTTTCCTCTTACCCAAATGCACCTATTTCAGGGCATCAGTACCCTTAATCCCATCCATTCACCCACCTTAGGGCACCACCATTAGCTTCCCACGAAGGCCAACCCCTCACTGCTTTACTATGCAAATCAAAAGGCAGAGTCTGGTAACTTGCTTATTTACGGGCTATTCATGCCCGTGCCACCACTTGGGTGGCTTAATCTTTATCAATCAATCAACTTGCTTATGACTGATACATCAGATTGCATGCAGCAGCGTTTAACAGCCTGATGGACCAGACCAACAACCAGGAGACGTGGCCAGAGACCGACCCGGATAACACTGGTCCTTCGAACCACATCAAGCTAACACATCGACATTAAATATTGCAACACATCCATTGCCCTTTTTTCTAACCATTTGTGTAAGCTTTCACAAATAGCATGAGTGGCTATTTGTGAAAGGAGAGGCGATGAGAAGAGGACACGGCGCACATGGGAGCCAGTGGCTGAGCGGACAGAACACCGGACATGTGATCTTGTGGTCCCGGGTTCGATCCCGGACGCCGGCGAGAAACAATGGGCAGAGTTTCTTTCACCCTAATGGTCCCCTGTTACCTAGCAGTAAATAGGTACCGGGAGTTAGTCAGCTGTCACAGGCTGCTTCCTGGGGGGTGGAGGCCTGGTCGAAGACCGGGCCGCAGGGACACTAAGCCCCGAAATCATCTCAAGATGACCAAAGTATCAACTTGGATATTATAAATTTGAAAGGTTCTTTAGCTTTCCCTGTTAAGTATTTTGCAAGTCATCCAAGCGAGTTTAGGCCAGAAAGAGACACTGCTCTTCGAACCAGGATGTCTTTCTCCACACCTGGAGAACCTCTAAGTTTTTACTGCACAAGAGGAAATGTTATGATGACAGCATGGCGCTCAATGAAAATACAAAATAATAAAAACAGACTCGGGTCTACATGGTTTACAGAGACACAGTGGGCCTTGCATGACGCTAAAAAAGTTTTATAAGCACGACAGTATTGACAGGCCTTAGTAATGGCCTAATGTTGTTTCGACAGTAAGGGCGTCGCACAGCATGCTGTCGTGAACACGCAAACACCTCGCTCATACGCTCCACCTTTAGTACACCTGCGGCAACACCGGCACCTGATAGTGCCTGAGGTTATCTTGAGATGATTTTGGGGCTTAGCGTCCCTGCGGCCCGGCCCTCGACCAGGCCTCCTTTTCGTTACACACCCCCAGGAAGCAGCCCATAGCAGCTGTTTAACTCCCAGGTACCTATTTACTGCTAGGTAACAGGGGGACATCAGGGTGAAAGAAAAACATTTTGCCCATTTGTCTCCGCCTCCACCGGGGATCGAACCCGGAACCTCAGGACTACGAGTCCGAAGCGCTGTCCACCCAGCTGTCAGGCGCCTGACAGCTGTTGTGCAGACGTTAGCAACCTCACCACAGCCCGGCTGGTCCGGCACTTCTTGCAGGCTGGTCCGGCACTTCTTGCAGGCTGGTCCGGCACTTCTTGCAGGCTGGTCCGGCACTTCTTGCAGGCTGGTCCGGCACTCCTTGAAACACAATCTTACAAAACATCATCCACGTGGCCTCGCCACCATCACCACATCATCTTACATCACTATAAAACCCACACCGTCTATTCTCAGCTTATGTAGGTCGCTTGTACGCCAATTACAATGATTCACACACACTCCAGGCGAAATTAAACCACCCGATCCGCAAATATATATATATATAGCTTCGTTATTTTATCTGGAAAACAAACGAAATCGGCATTTTCCGTATATTTTAACCCATAACTAACAAAGTGGGTTGGTATTACACTAATGCGTAAGGGCCCCGGCATGGTACCCGACCCCCGGCCAGCAGAGATGTAGGGTCCGCACTCTGCCACCCGCTACAAGGCTCCAGCTGCAACAATAAATACAGCTGGGCTCACACTCCACACAACACTGGTTCTTGTACACATCCACGCTACTAAACGCTCCTCCTCGCACTGGGTTCACCCCTAACACCAATGGCGGGTCTCGTCCTGATTTTGATGTGAGATGAGAGAGGGGAAGGGGGGGATCTGGCCAAGTTGGGGGTGAGGGGAAGGGGGGATCTGGTCAAGTTGGGGGTGAGGGGAAGGGGGATTAAGGGTGGGACTGGGGTGGGGGCGAGGACGGGGAGGCAGGTTAAGGCAGCAATGAGCAACTAAGTTAACTTGCTATTTATTCCTTTACCTACTGCTTGTATGCAATATGCAACATAAGACATTTGTAATAATGCAATTATTCGTTGCTAGTATGTTTCAAATTCAACCTTTATGTCTGGTATTCAGCTTGTTCCCGGCTGTTATTCAACTACTTGCTGACCACGATACATTATCGTGAAGTTCATATTGGCATGCTGAAAACCACTGGTGGGCATAGAACCCCTGGTGGGCATAGAACCCCTGGCGGGCATAGAACCCCTGGCAGGCATAGAACCACTGGTGGGCATTAAACAACGCAAATGAACCCAATTTATTCTGCGCATCAAAAGAAAATTCGTGACGTTATAATTTGAGAGCTGTCCTTCATAGCGCCACTACTGACCTCTGCCTCTTTCGAACCGACCCGTCCACTCGCCTAACATTTTGTACGGAATCTACTAATCCGTTCAAAACGCAATGTATCACGTCAAAATTAAAGCATCCTAACATTGACGTTTTCTATGCCTCGGTCTCGAATGCTTACGAGGAGTGTTTGGGTCATACGTTTCTGGTTAAGCAAAACAGTTGGGCATTTTGAACTTTTGTGAAAAATCGAGAACGGGGGTGTTGGATCACCCCGTTGATGGACCACCCCTTTGGTGGACCACCCCGTTGGTGGACCACCCCGTTGGTGGACCAGCCCGTTGGTGGACCACCCCGTTGATGGACCACCCCGTTGATGGACCACCCCGTTGATGGACCACCCCGTTGTGTGTATGTACACAAGGTAGGTACACACACATTACCTTCTGTGATATATGGTGTACCGCTGCACCAGACGCAACAGTTCCTTAAAACATATTATTCAATATATTTTGGTTTTATTAACATAGTTCGATACATCCTCATTTATGCAGCTACTTTATGCTCTATAAAGAGTGACTTGTAGCAATGTGACATCACCATCTCATCATCAATATCATCATCTCATCAGATTGTTAGTCACGTCATGTAGGGTCAAGTGCTGCCAAACTTTGGATGCATCATGAAGATATTCTCAAGAACACTCAAATGCACAAGATACAGCTCCAGGTACCTCATATCAGCAAGTCTGAAAACATATTCAATAAAGTGATGTGAGAGAGATATTCTTAGATATATTCTACTAGAGTTTATCACCTATTCTTGACTAATACTTTCTATTCATAACCAACCATCTTGGTCCACACCAGTGATTACTACTGAACAATAAGGCAATAAAATGTGGCAACCTGCCTCCATAGATTTTCTCTGACGCGATCAATTAGAAAAAAGAAATCAATTCAATTTCTTTATCATGCACCCCATCCCCATCCCGTGGGCGGTGGTGTAAAGGATTACAGAGGCAGATAATTGGTCTGCCGCGAGTCGATGGCCCTTGACACGATATTAATATAATGTCCAGTCATTAAGACATTTCAGACCTGCATGTACGAGTTACGAAGATCATTCCAACCACTTTATTAACTTATGTTCTGGAGGATATCCTCATCATGCATCCCAAGTTTGCTAGTGTAGGCCATAGATCACATCACAGCCTAGTGGACCAAACTCTCACAAGTCAAGCCTGGCCTCGGGCCGGGCTTGGGGAGTAGAACAACTCCCAAAACCCCATCAACCAGGAATCAACCAGGAAACATGACCCTGTGTGACTAACCATCCTGTGATGGCGATTTCTTTTAGCATCATGTTTTTGTTGTTGTTAAAGATTCGCTACCTGGAACAAGAAGTTCCAAGTAGCACGGGCTATGGTGAGCCCACAAGGCACTTTTTTAGCATCAGGTAGCCAGAGGCAGCTGCATGAATGCAGATGTACCTAAATATGATAATATTATACCAATACAGTATAATAATTTATTATTAATAATACAAATCAATATTTAATATAATAAAACATTCCTGCATTATTAGAACGCTATTGCCGTTTTAGGAAGAGGTTTGTGGTTCAAGTAAGTTTATTGAGACTAGAAAAAATACATCTCAAAGGGATAGAGTAGCTTAGGCTTACATCATTACACACAGAGATCACACTAACGTGATGCATCAAATGAACAAAACCCTGTCGTAGCTCAGTCGATTAAGGCAGTGTCTGGGATACTCCCGGACGCAGGTTCGAATCCTCGTCAAGGCCCTTGTGGATTTGCTCAATAGCTTAGGCTATTTCTTGTCTAAGCTTACGCGGGGCTTCTGGAGCCATGAAGCAGGAATCAATAGTTGTTGACTGAACTGAACTGTTTATTCAGTTCAACTGTTCAACAGTTCAACTGTTGGTTGAATTGTTTATTTCCAGAGGAAATATGGTAACGCCGGGAAGTATGAACGAATAAACAAGAGGGTAAGCGCGTTACATGGACAAGTCTATCAACAGTAATAAATTGGCCATTAAATTGCCTATTCGAAATGAATTGACTCTGATCTGGTTCAATTTTGCTTAAACCTATCATTTATTTTTTACACGTTTTATTTATAAGATTTTTTTGTCATCGCGTCACAGGGTTTAATGCAATAAAGGAAATACAAGAACATTAACTGGTTGATTCCTGGTTGATGGGGTTCTGGGAGTTCTACTACTCCCCAAGCCCCGCCCGAGGCCAGGCTTGACTGGAGAGAGTTTGGTCCACTAGGCTGTTGCTTGGAGAGGCCCGCAGGCCCACATACCCACCACAGCCCGGCTGGTCCGGGCTGTGGTGGAATGTGGAACTCGACTATGGAATGCTGTAGTAACGCTGATGGGCTATAATAAGAGCCAACACTGGCAGGCAAAGGACAGACAGATACAGTGAGAAACAGTGATTCTCAGTGAATCAGTGAACAGTGAGAAGCAGTGAAACAGTAACAGAGGTCCCTGCAGTAATCTGAGTGACGCCAATTGTGGGGGGTGACGCCAATGGGGGGGGGTGACGCCAATGGGGGGGGGGTGACGCCAATGGGGGGGGTGACGCCATCACAGGGGCTGTTCCTCTCCACTATTGCAACTGTCTCTACCTCAAATGCACCTTTAACCAACCTGTGTCTTACGTGTTCGTCTACACCTGAGGGTATAGGCCTAAACGCGCATGTACATATGAACGCACCCCCCCCAACACATTCACGCTTGTTCGTTCGTATCTCTGCAAGTACATGCAAATACGTTCGTAAATACGCGTGTACAAACTCTTAGACCTACAGATCTGTTTCCGGGAGCGGTAAATAGATCTTAAACAATACCGAAAGCCTGTTATGTTGACGGAGTGGGGGGAGAGGGTGGGAGGAAGAAAGAGAGAGAGAGAGGGGGGGGGAAGAAGGGAGAGAGGGAGGGAGGAAGGGAGAGAGAAAGGAGGGTTCTGGGAACATTACCCATCTTTGATTTCAAGAATCAACGTCCCCGCGGACGTAGATTTGACGTCTTACGTAGTGAGGTCAGCGTTCCCTTTCTACACTAGGCCTCTTCCTGGCTTTCCGGTCAGGAACATGTCTCATGACAGACTTGTACAACACTGCGTGTTAGTGGCTTTGCAAGAATGTAAGAACACCAATGTTATGTACTCCCACAACCCAATGTACCTTCTATATAAATAAATACTTCGGCAGTCTGTTGTTTTATTTCTTGTGTGGGATTTTTATTACCCTAGAACAGTTCCCAGTCAATGTTTGAAAGTTACCTCGTGTTGATCCCGGGGGTCAAGGTCCTCGCGGCCCGGTCTCTGACCAGGCCTCTATGTTTAATGTTTATTTTCCCAAATCTATTATTTTATTATTAAAATTGAATCTATTGAATCTGGCCCAATAGCAACAACTGAAATTTGACATTTAAAATCTTCTTGAATCGTAAATATACAGTCAGCTATTAAGTGTCGAGGCTTATAGGCTACCGACTTTGTACCAGGACCATACCTGGAGTGTGTTTCGAGAGTACTGTAGTGCTAAGGCCAGGCTCGACTTGTGACAACTTGGTCCAACAGTGTTGCTTGAAGCGACCCGCAAGCCCACATATCCACAACAACCTAGCTGGCCCGGCCCTTCTTGCAAGAAGGTCTCTAAGTGCTTCCTGAAGACATCGCGTCTTCCTGATTACCACAAATTTCCTGTCTTAGTTCACCAAGTGCGCGTGGCGGGTGCCCCCCAGGGTAAAGCTGGGTAAAGGAGATTAATGCGAAAACGGAACGAGATCAACGGAATGAGATCAACGGAGAATGTACCGTTGATTAAACGGTACTTGAAAATGTTTTACCCGTTGGGGATGTAGCGGCTAACATCTGTTATGGTAGTGCCCTTTAAACCCTGTCCGCTGACAAGCCAGGTGTTGGGAGCGCCCTAGACAGGTGTTTGAGTGATACGTGACCAAAATACCACCACCAACGAACCCCTCCGGCACGAACGGAATTGCATTCTGCCAGCGTGTGTTCTGATCCCTTCATATGGAAGAGGCGACTGTGGAAGATTAAGCGAGGGAGGGGGAGGGAGGGGGTGGGCTGGGTCAACTAGTCCCACAGTTGTACATAACGAAGCCAACACAGCCACGTAACTGAGGCGAACACATGACATCGCCTCGCACTTTAAATTACAGTATCCAACAGGACGCCTGTGTCCACTTACCTATTTCATCACGTTCATTGGAATCCAGTAAGGTTAAATCAGCACCGATAGTGACAGAAGAGAATTTGGAATTATTTCCTCGTTAAATAAACAACGGTTACAATTCTGTTAGGAAGTGTTTGGGGAAAAGGCCCCCCCCCCCACACACACACTCAGGGGCCTGGTAGCCTGGTGGATAGTGCGCAAGGCTCTTAATTCTGTGGCGCGGGTTCGATTCCCGCACCAGGCAGAAACAAATGGGCAAAGTTTCTTTCACCCTGAATGTCCCTGTTACCTAGCAGTAAATAGGTACCTGGGAGTTAGTCAGCTGTCACGGGCTGCTTCCTGGTGTGTGTGTGTGTGTGTGTGTGTGTGTGTGTGTGTGTGTGTGTGTGTGTGTGTGTGTGTGTGTGTGTGGAGGAAAAAAAATGTAAAACAGTTGATTCACAGTTGCGAGGCGAAGTTGAAAGAGCAAAGCTCAACCCCCTCAAACACAACTAGGTGAATACACACACACACACACACACACACACACACACACACACACACACACAACCAAAGAGACCATACGCAAAGACCACACCAGACGGACCAAAGAGCCAAAGCTCAACCCCCGCAAACACAATTAGGTGAGTACACACACACACACTATTGCGCCTGGCAATGACCGTACGAGTATTGGTTTCCTCAAGTCAAAATTACAGGCCGCGGGTTCTTCAGACGCCAGCAACCTCTACACACAGGCCCAATCAGGCAAATCGTCCGTCTGTCCATCATCAAGCACTTCACCCGTTCAACCTGGTACCCCCTGCAATTGTCAACCAGTCACTCAAACCCATACCACCAGTAGTGTTCCGGCCACACCCTTCCTGCCTTTTCCTGCCGCTGCCTGCGCCCCCAGGCCACCTACCCACATACTTTCCTCGGCATAAAGGGAACAAGATGCAGGTTGTACAAGCTTCAGTTTATTCATTTTAACTAATAACACGGTTTTTGAACGACAATTATGCAGCAAGGCTGTGAGGTGCTAAGTAACTTTCAGTTCTGTGTTAAAAATCAGACACGACAGGAGGGGGGGGGCAGACACAAGGGGGTGGCCAGAGACGACAGGGGGGGGGAGGCCAGACACAAGGGGGTGGCCAGACACGACAGGGGGGGGAGGCCAGACACAAGGGGGTGGCCAGACACGACAGGGGGGGAGGCCAGACACAAGGGGGTGGCCAGAGACAAGGGGGGTAGAGGCCAGACACCACAAAGGGGTGGCCAGGACCAGAACACTGACCCCTTCTGCTGTGCTAGTCATGCAAGCCTCGTCCCAGTGGGCACCGTCGCCTCGATCAATGATGGCCTGGACGCCCTCTAGCTAACACTATCGCCCCTCACCAACCTCTTCCTTCCCGTCACACCTCCTCCTCCCCTTGATAAACATGTATACACTCAAAAGGAAGACAATCAATATGGCTATGAAAAACGCCCGAAGAATAAGCGTATAAATAAATACGCATTAATTAAACGTATCAAAATAATATAACTGATTTACACAACTCGTTAGCAAAATTTCCTATACGTGGAGCTGATAATCTACATTGACGGCGAATGCATAAAACATATTGACTTTATGCTTTACAAACCTAGAGGGGGACAAAATACAATTGAGAAATTTAAATAAATCCCCCTGCAAGTTGAAACCCATTTTACTGCCAAAAATCAGGCAGTTGTATATTGTAAGAAACATCAGAATTTTAGGACACTACAAAAGGCTCATTGGCCCATACGAGACCACTATTTATATCCACTCAAAACTGCCTCATACATGTCTGTCCTACGCTTGAAACAATCAAGTGATCCCCCCCTACATCTATGAAAATGATAAATCGCCGGCACTAATAGATAAGCGGAACAACCCAGAGCTAAATTGGACCGTTTAATCAGGAGGTAAAACTGTAGGAAAATGAACATATTTGAGATCGATTAAACAACACTGATAATGATCCCAATGTTGCAAAGAAAATATGAGAGGATTTCTTGCAACAAATTGGGATAAATTAGAAATATATTGATCATAACTATCAATTACACTTTCATATAATAATGACGTACATCTACAATGATTAAGTGTCTTGCTGTTAATATAATTGTTTACATATCATAGCAGTACACTATTCACTTAACTATATTTTTACAAAGTCTCTGAATTTAAGATATATAATGTAAACGACCAAATTCTAATGCCGAAAATATAATAAAAAAAATTTGTTTTAACAGCAGATTTGGCACAAATAGAAAAATCTAACCTGGATGACAAGCGAATAGGGGGACCTTACCTTGAGGTGCTTCGGGGCTTAGCGTCCCCGCGGCCCGGTCGTCGACCAGGCCGTTCAAAAGTAGACGTTATAAATTAATAGATTCTCTTGTGGGTTGTAGATACCAAGACGAAATAAAACACACACAATCGAACCCAACTTACTACCCCCCCCCCCTTAAATTCTCCAGTCCAAGAGCCACTGTGAAGGGGGTTGTTGTTGTTGTTATTGTTACAGATTTAGCTACTCAGGACGAAGTGTCCATGTAGCACGGGCTATGGTGAGCCCGTAATTAAGGGGGTTCCATTAATGGTTAGCCTCACGAGGGTGAAGAATACAATTACCAGGAAAGTTGGCCAATAGTTTACCAATAATCAAGTAATTGATAATTAGTGTACACAGGGAATGTACACTTAATTATCAAAAGGCGCCAAGGCTGGAAGACTCCGTAGCCAAGATTATCGTCCTGTTAATTCGAACATGATTAAGATAACGAAACCCAAGAATATATATGGATACGTTCTTGAGGTTATCTTGAGATGATTTCGGGGCTTTAGTGTCCCCGCGGCCCGGTCCTCGACCAGGCCTCCAGCCCCAGGAAGCAGCCCGTGACAGCTGACTAACACCCAGGTACCTATTTTACTGCTAGGTAACAGGGGCATAGGGTGAAAGAAACCCTGCCCATTGTTTCTCGCCGGCGCCCGGGATCGAACCCGGGACCACAGGATCACAAGTCCAGCGTGCTGTCCGCTCGGCCGACCGGCTCCTTAGTTCGACTAAATGTTTGTCCTATCATTGGAGAAGGATGCACTAGGGAACTATACATTAAAACAAAAAGGCTGACAGGTTATTAAAAATTACTTTAAAGCCTTAGATTACGTATCAGTTAAAACGCAGATTAATAACTAATCAGGTTATCAATCAACTCCCTGGCTCGACCGGATAAACTTGACAATTGGGCAACTTTAAACGGTTCGATACTATGCTCTATTATCGTAATACTACGAAATACTAAACTTCACTGATAACACATTCGAAAAAAAAAAATCGCTGCCTTTGAAGCTGTGTGAATCAGTGTTCAGGGGGAACCTTGATAAACTGGTACAGTGGTCTGTTGTGGAAAGTATTATGTACATTTTGACAATTCTGAGGCCATGCAATGGGATCAAACTCTCATTCGTGGACTCCTAAAGCACACGCGACAGATACCTGCAGATTCTGGGAGTAGTTCTACTCTCCAAGCCCGACCCGAGGTCAGGCTTGACTTGTGAGAGCTTGATCCACCAGGCTGTTGCTTGGAGCGGATAAATGCCCTCTGGTGTTGTAGGTGACAATGCAATACAGAACATTTAAACGGATTAAACTGATAATCATAATCAGTGAAAATACCGAAAGCTAACCTTCAAATGTGTAATGTCCCGCACAAGGTAGTACTGCCAATTTGTGTCATCTCTACCCACCACCATCCCCCTGAAAAAAAAATCTTTACATCTCCCCATAACCACCAATCCCTTTCCTCTTTCTTCCCCTTCCCCCGCGAGGTCGGCCGAGCGGACAGCACACTGGACTTGTGATCCTGTGGTCCTGGGTTCGATCCCAGGCGCCGGCGAGAAACAATGGGCAGAGTTTCTTTCACCCTATGCCCCTGTTACCTAGCAGTAAAATAGGTACCTGGGTGTTAGTCAGCTGTCACGGGCTGCTTCCTAGGGGGTGGAGGCCTGGTCGAGGACCGGGCCGCGGGGACACTAAAGCCCCGAAATCATCTCAAGAAGATAATTTCCCCCGTCAGACCATCTTCTCCTTCCCGAATATTACCATCCTTTATGTACACTTTTGTGTTCTAATGGCACCAAGTTGAACATTATGTTCATCCCAGTCACGTGACTGTTCCCCCTAGAGAGGCAGACGCGCCACACGAATCATCCAGCAGGAGGAACGTCACCGAAGAACGGATACAATAGCTGGAATTAAGAGTCATAAAGTCGTATACCAAGACACTGGACTCTTGTTTAACACGTTTTCAAGGTTTAAACGTGCACTGTATCGCCATGTGTCGACCCAGGATAACTATGATCATCCAACATCACCACCCAGTCCGTTCTTCTAAGGTTTGCCAACGTCAAGGAAACTGTCAATTTAAAGTGTCCTCTCCTGATCTACCAGAGGACCCAAAACAGAAAACGGGACAAGTACGTCCCTTTCGCCAGCCGCTCCCATATTTTAGTACGACACTTTTTGGCCTAATGTAACGCATACGATCGAAATGCGACGTTCTTTGTAAGAGGACAACGGGTTGCATCACCACCCACCATACTTGCCCGACACCACCACGCTATCACGCAGCCTCCAGCACACGTCACACACTCACCTGAAACACAAATTTACACGATTAGTTAATGAACCGATAGATAAAACTCAAACATTAAAGTTTGCAATTTACCCGCGCATACACACACGTCAATAAGCGTGACTGAATGAGCGTGACCACGTGGCTGGTGTGGGGGGAGAGTAAAGCCTAACTCTTAGTGGCGCCGGATGACAGCATCACCGCTGATCGATTCATTCAGGTATTAAATAAGAATTTTGTTTTAAGTTATTTAACCTAGGCAGCTCGTCTAACCCATCGAGGTCTATGTTAGTTCCGGATAACGTTATTGAAATATATATTGCATATATAAATAAATATACGTATATATAAACACAGCTCAAGGCACCATGGGCCGGGTAATGACATATTTAGGTGATTGAGTGATACACACAGTCAGTAACAAGCACAGTGTTTTGTGGGGGGGGAGGGGGTTCAGCACGGGAATTTTTTAAGCTGTGGTCGAGAATGTAAAAACTGCAGTTGATGGCGTGTGTGGGGACTGTTGTGACCCCTAGTGAACGCACCCTGTGCCTTGGTCAGTTGCTGGGGTTTGCCAAGCCTCGCCGACGGGGACTGGTGCACGTCTTGTGGTGCACAACGCCTCTAGGTCAAGACGGGCCCTCCACCGGAGAAGAATGATCGCATCAACACACCTCACGCAATTCCAGCCCTTTGTTAAGTCCCAAGCATATGGCTTGGATAATACATTATCTGAATCATCACGTACCACCTGTACCCCTCAACTGTAGCTTGTTACACTGTATTCCCCTAGCTTTCCACGCCCATTGACTGTAGGCCATTAATGGCACCGCTAATAGCTATACCAAATATTTGGGTCACGACATGCCTCCATAAGCACTCGTCTACATCCACCCCCACCAACCACCACGCCATTAGCCACAAGAGGTTCATTGTCTGCCAAGGAAACTCCATCTTCACTTCCTCCCACAACAATTTATTCAGCGCCATATCACACATCCTCTTAATCTTCCCGCCTAGCTCTTGAATGTTAAATGTTAAGTGGGCGGTGATGGCGGCGGCGGCTGCCAACAGTGATGGCGGTGGCGGCTGCCATCACTGCTTACCTAACAGTGATTATGAGGAAGCTAAGTCTAGCTCCGATATAATTCACCTCCCTGGCAGTTCAATTCTTAGACGAATCTGGCCTTAAAGTTAGCGATGAGAGACGGCTTCCACAGCTTCCTTCAATACATTCCACTTGCTGACCACCCGCACAGGGTACGAATTTCCCTGTTGTCCTTCAGCATTTCAATTTCCAGAGGCAACCCATGTCTACACCGTCTCTTCCCCCTTGGGATCATAATATTGGCCACCATATCCCCTGGTTTGTATAGCGGGCGGACATACTCCCCAGCAGTGTTGGAGGTGCACAGTTGCGGTGGGTGTGGTGGCGAGCTGTGGCCAGAGTATAGAATGGCGCACAGAGGGGGGGAGGGGGAGAGTCGGAGAGGGGAAGGTGGGGGTGGGGAGACGCAGGGATGGGGGGGAGGGCGGGGAGGCTAGTGGTGCTCTAGGCAACACCAGAAGACGAGCAAACAGGATATTACGACAGGCTGACACCACTCCCGCCACCGCTGCTCTCATATTCCCGCCACCGCCGTCCTCATACTCCCGCCACCGCTGCCCTCATATTCCCGCCGCCCCAAACAAAGGTTATTAAAAACAACTGGAGAACGTGCCAAGTACAATGGGAGGGAATTCTAGGAGAAAAAAGTCCATTCACGATCGTAAATATAAACCATGAAATCCATGGGGTCGCGGAGTACACACACAAGGAGCGTGTGAGATACTCAATATGAAGCCACCACCACCAGGATAGATTTCCACCATTAAGACACGGGAGCACCTCCAAGCACACGACACTGAACACGTAATGCCGGATGGCAAAACGGGCTTACTGACTGGAGAAAGATGTTCACCCTATTTGAAGGCACGTCCTGTTTTTTTGTATATGCACACGAGAACTACCAAGTAGATTCGCTACCAGCTTGCATTCGTTATGTAGTTACCACCTTTTTTTAAGTAAAGAGGAGGGAGAGGCAACGGTGAAGGAATGTTTAGAAGTGGGAAATACAGTGAGGTATGAAAGCAGGCGAGTTGTCCGCCTTGCTGACTCTGTGTGGGTGTTGGCAGCTAAGCTAAGCTTGCTCTCTCTCTCGTCAGAGAGAAACCGTATACCTTCCTTAGGTAACTATAGTCAAATCTGAAGCTAATTACTATGGTAGGTGTTGTGTCCTTTTTGTTTGGGGGAGGGGAGAACGAGGAGGAGGGGAGAGAAGAAAGGAGAGAAGGGGGGAGGAGAGAGAAGGAAGGGAGTGGCGACTCCCGGTGAAATATCACCACAGCACCACCCACAACACTGCTATAGGGAAGAAAACATCTGGATTCTTCACCCTGTCACTTGTACCCAGACGCAGCTGGACAAGTGCTTTTGAGTTGAATAATATTAAACTTATCTTGTGGGAGCAAAGTGAAAATCATACCTGCTTGATACCCGCTTGATGGGGTTCTGGGGAGTTGTTCTACTCCCCAAACCCGGCTCAGGGCCAGGCTCGACTTGTGATGGGGGGGGGGGGGACCAGAGGCATTTTTGAAGTATCTATATTTGCAGGCGACGAGTCACAATAACGTGGCTAAAGTATGTTGACCTGACCACACACTAGAAGGTGAAGGGACGACGACATTTCAGTCCGTCCTGGACCATTCTCAAGTCGATCTATATTTCATATTTGTCCAACTCAAACAATGAAAGAATCAATATATTTACAAACATTTCAAATATCTTAGTTGAACAGCGCCTCGAGGAGCGGCCCAGAAAGGGAGTGTTCATCTCTCATACCGCAAATTCTGCAGATTGATTGATGAAGATTAAGCCACCCAAAAGGTGGCACGGGCATGAATAGCCCGTAAGTGGTGGCCCTTTGGAGCCATTACCAGTATCAACAGCTGATACTGGAGATCTGTGGAGGTGCGACTGCACCTTGCGTGACGGGAGATGTCTCCCCCGTGGAAAAAAAAATTCTGCAACTCCGCTGCTCTTTATATAACTAATCTTCCATGGGGTACCTGTATCCTGTATCCGAGACGGACTCCAGCCATTACATATTCTCTCTCCCCTTCGACAACAGCATTGTTCGTAGATAATGACCGAGGCTGTCCGTTACAACTGCATTGTTGCATCCTTCTCTGCTATCGTTGTCACGATGATGTTGCAAACGATACCTCGAATATTGTAAAGAAAACTGTCTTGAGGGATGAAGTATTCAACACGGTCTCCTTCAAGGTTCGTGTCAATACTATTCATCACATGAGACAAACAACAAATGATGGTCAAGACGCTGGCACGATTAACATTATTAACATCTTTATTGACAAAATTAATTACAATTTGGCTAATCTGAGGATTTCACGATTAACATTATACATGAAAACGTTAACAGAGACGAACCTCGGCAGCAGCAGCAGCTCCACCAGCCTCTCTCACCCTTGAACCTGTCCATCTTGTTTACTTACACTGCTCCCACCCCCATCAGAGGCCCCTCCCCTTCTCCCACACCATCAGAACCCCTCCCCCTTCTCCCACACCATCAGAACCCCTCCCCTTCTCCCACCCCATCAGAGCCCCTCCCCCTTCTCCCACCCCATCAGAGCCCCTCCCCCTTCTCCCACCCCATCAGAAAGCCCTCCCCCTTCTCCCACCCCATCAGAAAGCCCTCCCCTTCTCCCACCCCCATCAGAGCCCCTCCCCCTTCTCCCACCCCATCAGAGCCCTCCCCCTTCTCCCACCCCCATCAGAACCCCTCCCCCTTCTCCCACCCCATCAGAAAGCCCTCCCTCCACCCGTCAAGTTCCCCACTATCCTCACGGGTTGGGACACTTGTTACAATCAAAATAATTCACAGTAATTTTAGAATTAAATGATATTATATATATATATATATAATATATATATTCTCGTCATGTTCGTGTTTAACTAAATACGACTCTATCACTTGGAATTCGAACGAAAAAAAAAAGGGACACCAAGTGGTTCATCTCACGATACAGTTACAGAGGCCGTAACCAAGAGCAACAACCCGACTCACAAGGTATAGTTTCTATTCCTCTTTCCTTCTCTCAAAGCGTTACATTACTCATAACTCGCCTTACACTTGACGGCCGCATTGGAAAGCCTTGGGTCGCCCCGTCTTTATAGACAGACTTGACCCATTTATTTACAGAGCGATAAACTTTAAAAGGTATTCTGGTATATTTGGAACCGGTAAGCCCCAGCATCTTCCAAGTTATTGACATCTTCGCTCCAGGTATTGCAATATTGAAGAACGACTAGGCGAAGAACGCTACTAGGATAATATTACCCAAGATGCAGCAACTCGAGGGAAAACATGGTAGAGTATAATGTATCCAGCAGTGTATTCTTCCCTTTGAGGACAGCCCGCATGTCCTAAGTGGAGTAAAATACTGTATAGGTTATCTGGGTACAGAGACGTGCAGAGAGACCATAAACCACACTCTTATTTCTAGGACAGAGTGCAGTGTTTTAGCAGGTTTACAAATCGGCATAAACCTATTGTGAGAGTTAATGAGTCGCTGCTTACAGTACTAGTAAGTCGACTACAAGTATGATATCTAGTAAGTCACAGTTACAAGTATGATATCTAGTGATAGCCTGAGACCTCACTCACATACCGAGTGATTCATAACTTTCATTGTACCTAGAAGCTATCCTTCTCATTATTAGATGCAGTTTAGATACTTGTTAGGATCTCTCAATTTTTAAAAACAGATTTCTGATGCCAGTAGACTCTTGATACTGGGTATCAATACTTGATACCAAGACCAACCAGGTAGTTGGTCTGGTTGTTCCACCAAGCAACAGCCTGTTGCACCAAGTAATCACAAGTCGAGCCTGACCCCAGGTCGGGCTCGGGAATAGAACTCCCAAGACCCCTCTCCATGTATGGCGACGCTAAGCCCTGGAAGCACTTCAAGGTAACCTCAAGGTAACCCCAAGGTATGGTCCAGGCCCAGCACAAGCCTTAATGATTCAGCGTGACATGTCAAGAGAGCACCAACCACTGCCACTAACTTCATCTCATTATCTCCACATTACATTTCACACTTCACTTTAAATGACAGCTCAAAACTATTGCCCCCCCCAAAAAAAAAATTGACCAGATATGTCAAAGAATTTATTTTGTAAGTTTTAAAGATTGCATTAATACATTTTACAATACACAACCACCGCAGTAACACACACACATACACACAGGTGGAGGCCGACTCCATACACAGTTTCAAATGTAGATATGATAAGAGCCCAGTAAGCTCAGGAATCTGTACACCAGTTGACTGACAGTTGAGAGGCGGAGCCAGAGCTCAACCCCCCGCAAGCACAATTAGGCGAGTACGTACGTACGTACGTACGTACGCGCGCGCGCACACACACACACACACACACACACACACACACACACGCACACACGCACACACGCACACACGCACACACGCACACACACGCACACACACGCACACACACGCACACACACGCACACACGCACACACACGCACACACACGCACACACACGCACACACACGCACACACACGCACGCACACGCACGCACACGCACGCACACGCACGCACGCACGCGCGCACGCGCGCACACACACACGCACACACACACACACACACACACACACACACACACACACACACACACACACACACACACACACACACAATGTTTAGCCTACTTACTCAGCAAACCGGTTCGCCAGGTATTTACTCCACACCATATTACATCCAACTAAATTAACACTTCTGACAATGAAATTGCTACGTGTTCAAGAATTACGTAAAAATAATACTTCAATATAAGGTTTAAGCAACGCGTCTCTCATTCTAATCCTTGTACGTATGTAATCAACGGCAATATTGCCTTGTTAGATTAACAGTTTGTGTAAGTGGATGTTACCATGCTGCCCTACCTTGTGTAGCTTCCGGGGTTCAACAGCCCCGCGGCCCGGTCTCCGACCAAGCCTCTCGGTTGGTCGTCTGGTCAACCAGGCTGTTGGACGGGGCTGCTGGCAGCCTGATGTATGAATCACAACTTGGTTGATCAGGTATTCTTTGGAGATGTTTGTCGAGTTCTCTCTTGAACACTGTGAGAGGCCACAGTGCTAATGTTAATAATGATAGAATAATGATACCAATAACACGATTATCGTCTATTTCCATCTACTGACTTGCCAGTGTGAGTCTGTTGCTGCTACGAGTGTATGACAGTTGTGGCGGAACTCCCTCAACTGACATTAAGTAGTCAAGTTGTGAAACACTTTCAGCACATGTATGAATCACAACTTGTATGTCAAGCTCGTCCACACACCTGGGCAGGTGTAACAAGAAAACTTAAGTGTACAACAATTAAGGAAATGTAGCAGAGTGAGTGTGTGTGGTGTAGTGTAGTGTAGTGTAGTGTNTTCCTCACTGTTACGGACATCAACAATGACCCTTACTCCTAGGTCTTTGCTACGAATAAATAACAAAGTCTCCCCTTCGTCTCCCCGCTCGTCTCCCCTTCCCTCATACTACCATCCCATCGCTTCCAGACCTTGCCTCTTCCACATCACCCCCCCCCTCCTCGGAACCCCGAACGGTGTCCAAAACTGCATAATCAATATGAGGCGTAACAAGGGCAAGATAATGCTGACGAAGAACAGGTTTTATTGTGATCACTTCTTGTTGTGAATCTTGCATGACAAGTCAGTGTTCAGATGTGGACAGACACTAAGCTAAATTAATTCGCTGTTTCTTGAGGTGCTCGTGCAGTTCGTGTTGCTTTATCTTCTACTCCCATCGTTCAGACCCTCGTGGGCTTGTACAGCGCTAGATCTGTTTTGGGCCACTAGACCAAAGCAGCTAAATGGGCCTCCACCCTATGGTCAGTGTGCCTATTCATAGGCTAGACGCATACATGTAGACGGCTGGCGGGCCCTAGCCCATGGTCTATTTGACTTAGTGGGTAATCCGGCCTCCTGGGCTTGTATCCGGAGAGCCCGACGCCTCACCGGCTCGTAGTCAACATGTTCATAACCCATACAATAGTACTAACAACGTCCATAATAGCTATTGGTACTATCGTATTTGGAGGATGGAGCTTTGGCGGTCGAAATTGGCGCCAACCTTGGGGACATCAGAGGTGTTCTAGTATTAAAAAAAATCAGTAGGAGCAATGAGGAGGATTCGAACCCGCACACTTGGTACTCCGAAGCGCACACCACGACATGGCAAGAGCAATGCAACCTGGAATTTAACTGAATCATCTAAGAGTCAAGAGGTTCCATTGATGCCCAGTCAGGGTTTCAGGCATTGCCCCCCCCTCCCCCTCCCATGTGCTCTGGCTGTATGTTTATGCTAGGTGATACCAAGGTGACGAGGATCGCCCTTACGTCCCAGAACAACCCGTTCCCCTGAATAGTATATCGCATTTTGTCGTATAATTTCTCTTAGGTTAAAAACGTATGTACTAAAAATGGTAGCGACTCTCGAAATTGACGTGATGTCCCGTTTTCTGATCGTGGGGCCCTTGGGTAGGTTTGGGTAATTTAGTACAACAGTTTAGTGACGTTGGGGAACGCTCGGGGAAACGAGCTGCCTTTCCCTCCCTTCCTCTCACCGCTACCGACCTCTTCCTCTCAACCCTTCAGCCTTCTCCTTCCCTTCCTCCATCCCCTCACCAGCTTCCCACCAAGCAGTGTGACGTCATCTGTGACGTAGCACCACCATGACGTGGGAAGAATGCCCTTACCCAGTGGCGCCACAATACATTGACTCACCCATAAAAACTACACACATTACTTATTTTGCTAAACCTATTGACAAGAATGGCAAATGAGCACTAACAAGTTATCACCTTAAAGGCGAGGGACTAATGCAGGTACTCAGAGGCCGTCAGGTGCGGGCTCCCATGGATTTCGACTCTTTATTAACTCAAGGACCTAAATGTGTAAATAAAAAATAAATTATTAACGGATCTCCCGATCCTGAGCACTTCAGATGCAGACTATGTGAGCAGGAACTGGGGCATGATTTGGCACACAACATAACCGAATGTCCAGTTATTTGACCATTTAGACCCGTTGGCCTGAGGTACTTGGAGCTTTGCAATTACTTTATTGACTCTCGTGTTCTTGAGGATATCCTCATAATGCACCCAGAGTTTGCCAGTGCAGACTACTTATCATATGCCTCTGTATGACTAACCATCCTGTGTGATGGGGATTTGTAACATCACGCAGCTAGTTTTTTGACACGCTGTACTCCCCTTCATAGTCTAAGGTCCCTGCACAAATGCAGATGCACCTAAATGTGTCAATAGAAAAAGGCATTATTGATC
>WNGS01162157.1:5824546-5853715 GCA_020271785.1 Procambarus virginalis
TGCATGCATGCACTCAAGCCACTAAGAGTTGTCTGGTATGAAACAGAACTGGCAGTTGCATGCATGCACTCAAGCCACTAAGAGTTGTTAAAACTCGTTATACACCAGGAAGAACACCACAAGCATGACTTGTTACCTTCAGTATAAATAAGTAATACAAGAGGGGATTAAAATGTATTACTGTATATAGTATATATAAGCTTATGTATTTCCTGTGCAAACCTTTGTGCACACGCACTCTTGTTATGCTTGGAGTGTGATCAATACTCGTATTGATAATGTATCAGCATTCATTAATAATTTAAAGAATGTTGTGAAAACACAATACAAAAGAAAATTAAAAGTGGGTGGAGACCTAGATCTTGTAAAGCCATCCACATTGTAGTCAGAAGAGCAGAAGGAAAGCTGAATGAAATGGGTTGGGGTTTGTGGTTATTGTGTACAGGTATATAGATGTGCGTTATCAAAGTTGACAAAGCCATGGGATCATCCAATAATTTGTTTGTTAAAAAAAATGATAAAACCTTGATGCTTTACAGTTCATTACTGTATTACTGTACTATGAACCCCTCCCCCCCCCTGATAGATGTAATGTATACCAAGCTTCAATAACATTCACAAGTAGAGTAATGTAACATTTATTTTGCAGGTATCGTATGTATCGCAAGAGCCAAACGACAGGATTTCCTTCTCTTATCACAATATTCTCTGCTCCTAACTACCTGGATGTGTACAACAACAAGGTTAGGGAGTATATACCTACTTTGTTAATCTGCATTAAAAACTGATTTTCCAATTTAAATTGTGCTTAGTATGCAATGTTTAGTTTCCTCTCCAAGACGGGCAAGCAGAGCAGTAAATTGGAAAGTAAAAGTTTGCAAGAGATTATTGATTGTGAGGTAAAGAAATCTGCTCACTCAGTGGAATATGGTTATGCACCAGAAGTATTTTTAAAGTGAATGTGACACTTCGTCTGCTTTCATAGTGATGGTTTCAGGGTAATTGGGTTGCTAGCCCAGTATGATAACCACTCTCCCACACACGCACAGCTTCCAAGAAATGTGTGTATGTACATGCTAAATGTTTGAATGCTTGCTAAAATGTACATGTTATTATAAATGTATTTAGTGTTTTATACAATTGTAAATTTCTTTAATTTTAGGCTGCTGTATTGAAATACGAGAACAACGTAATGAATATCCGGCAATTCAACTGTTCCCCTCACCCTTACTGGCTACCCAACTTCATGGATGTCTTCACATGGTCACTACCATTTGTAGGGAAAAAGGTAACATGTAAATTATAAAGATTTGGTATAATATATTTAAAAATAAGGCAGGTAATGTACTTTAAAATAGTGCATTTGTTAGGTATAAAGTGGTGAAAATAAAGTATGGTATTCCTATAGGTAAAAATTCATTTTATGGTACTGTTTATGATCAGAGGCCTTTAAGCTGCTGCTAAAGTAAGAACCAGTTTGGTCCACCAGGACTGTGTTCCTTCACTAGATTCTTGTGATCTCTCCTCTTAGCCCAACAAGTTTCATTGCAAATGGGAATTTTCAAGAAAAATATATGGTAGGGGTTCAAGGTAGATTGGCAAGTCAATCAACCACCTTGTCACCTAATCGCTATTACCCCCCCAAAAATAAACTACAACCTGCGCAACCACTAATTACGAACCCAACCTTTTTTTCCTGTATCATGGTGACCCCTCTCCGAACACTCGTGTATGAAGCATCATTTGCCTCTACACATTTTTTATTGGAAATTGTATCCTTTGCAGATGCTCGACCAATTATTCCTTGGTTATTTATTATGTATTTTAGTACTTCATACCTGTCCTCTTTTGAAAATTATTACATTTGCTCATTTCAAAATTTTCCATGGTAGCATTGGTTAAATGATTTGCCGAAGATGCTAGCTAACCCACTACAAAAGTACCCCTGTGGTTTCCTAGAACAACCATTATTGATTGTGGTCTGGTCCCATTGCCTGGAACACATCGAATATCATTTTACTTCTTTCTCAGTGTCTGATGCTGCTCACCTTTGTTTTTGTCCTCCTATCATTCCCCTCCATTGATTTCCACTCTGTGTTTTGTATACTGTACTTTCTTGACTCTGTTGAGTTCTTGTTGCACTACATTGTCATTTTCATGATGTTCCCTGGTCTCCTTAGCCTGAATGCATGTCATTTACTAGAGTTTTTATCAAGTGTGTTCATGCAACGTCTTTGGCTGGTCCTTTGCTTTAGCCAGTCACTTATAAATTGCTGCTCTCCTAAATCTTGTATGCTGCAGTTGCATATGGAGGGGTGACAGTTTTGTTCTCCAAATTTATATTGTTTTTTAGAAAAGGTTTAGCTTAAAAGCTGAGAACTCTTTCAGTTGGCTGCTACTGAAACCAAACTAATATAAGTTTAATAACAGGCAAATATGCTACTGCCATATAAAATGATCTTCCATATATTTTTCAGTAACGGAGATGCTGGTAAATGTACTGAACATCTGCTCAGATGATGAGCTAATGGATGGAGAAGAATCACTTGATGAAGGTAGGTACCTAAAAAGACACTGCAGTTAGTAAGGACTCGAGGTGAAGAGCTAGGGGTGTGGGCAGCATATTACTTTACCTCAGGCTGATGAGAGGTTAATAGTATTAAGTGGCTGGATTGTGCAGTGATCATATCTGCAATAGTTTTATAGACACCCCAATTAGTATGGGATGAAACTTGAGTTTGAAGTCTTTTTAAGTGTTTAGTACTAGATGCAGTCTACTTCATTTTTGAAAGGTAGAGTTTTAATATTTTCTCACTTTTTGGATGCCAATTTGGAATTATTGCACAGCAGAGTTTGGCTGCCAAGTTGCATAATAATTAAGTATTTAGTCAGAACTTTGGAGTTGTTAATAATAATTCTTAAAACTTCCCAGAATTTAGAATTTTTCAATTATCTAAAACTGAATTAAATATATTACCTTGGCTCAATTAGGTACAGTAGTAGTTTAGATTGCCTTGGTTACCTTCAGAAATATTGTTTAAATAAGTACTAGCGAAAGACCAATGAAAAGGTCGCACTTCATGAGGAAAGCAAACGTGGGGTGTAATCATCCATTTGACCCCTCATTGTACAGTATGAGCTTCTCTAAAGAAATTCTTCCATTAGCTTTGGTATAAACCAATTATTTTTCAACCTATGCATGCAATTGCCATATGGTTTTAATTTTAATAACTTAATTATACGAGTGTTGCATTATTTTCTCCTCTCAAACTTAAATTTATGGTCATCCATTTTTTATTACATTACAGTATTTGTATTAAAGCTTGTTTTATTATGTATGATAAAATCGAAGCTGTATTTGCAGTGGTGGAACTGGTGGTATTATCCACACTCTTAATGGTAGACTTGTATTTAATTTTACAGTACTGTATTTCATATATGCAAATCTAGTTTTAATCCAAAAAGGCACAAGGCCGACAAGTTTTTTCTCACTGGAAGTCGAACTTTCTGCTGCATCTAGCTTTCCAAAGGGTTGTATTTACAGTACTTCCAAAATTTAGGATACAGTATTAGCTTTTAAAAGAGGCAAAATATTTATTGAGTATGGAATGGGAACTGGAAATGGAAAAATTGCTGCACAATATTCTGAAAAATTATACTGATGTTCAGTGGATTGAGAGTTTGTCCAGTGAGCAACTATTTTAGGAAAGAGCAAATATATAGTATTTTTGTGTAATGTATATATTTTTACAGTAATTCTCCAAGGTATTTGTTCTGTTGGCAACTAAGGCAAAATATTCTACCATTACCTCTTGTCTCTTGAGAGATTAAACAGTGTACTGTATTGAAAAGTGTTCTAGAGCGCAGGTGTATGAAGGACGAGACAACAAATGTTTTGTGTATCAATTGTTTTTATAAGAAAGTTTTAAAATTCAAATATGATTTTAACACTGCACACAATATTTCAGTATCGTTAGAGCCTTTAAATTTTGACAAAACGTGAATTAATAAATAACTATGCATATTCTCTGGGATATATAGAAAATTTTAGAAAGCTAAATATGATCAGAAGTAGTAGTAGTCTGCCATTAAAAGTATGGTCAATTCCACCACTGTTGGAGAGGACACTGCAAATACAGATTTATTATTCCTCTTTTCCAAGTTCTGGCTATAGTTATATTCTTTACAAATGCAACACAAGATTAAAGGAGGGTCCCTTGGGTATGCCAAAACATTTGCTATATAGATTCTTCTGCCTTGATTGTTGGGAGTTTAGCTCTAATAAACCTCATTCATAATGCAGGCAGCTGTGGTAAAGCATTTGAACCTTCTATGAATATTCTTTATCCTGTTTTTTTAGTTTTAACAAATTTAAATATAGTAGTTAATATTTAAAAAATACTTGCTTATATCAAATCCTTGATTAGTTCTACCGATGTGGACATAAACAGATTAGCATGTAGGGAAATATATATGTGATAAGTAAAATTTAGACAAATTTTTGCTTTAATAATCTTTTGAAGTGATTGCTGAGGCAGTTCTCATTTCACTTATTCTTGTTTATTAATTAAAATAAGTGTTGCCATCTGCCTGTGGCGACCTGTAATGCCCAGGTGGCGGCCAAACCTGTGGCAACCTGCATCACTCGGGTAGTGGCCAAGCCTTTGGTGACCTACGTCGCTCGGGTGATAGTAAAATCAGCATACAGAATTCTTTGATAAGTTCTTGTGTCTATAACACTGAATTAATTTGCATTACCTTGGGAATATCATACATTCTTTGTTTCTAAGAGTAAGTTTTGAGACGACAAAGTATCATTAATAAATTTAGATGGACAGTATCTTCACACAAAATATTTGTAAGCTGGTTTTATGTAGGTAGGTGTAGAACTCTGCTAATTTTTTTTTTATTGGTTACCTCGAGACATAAAAACTTGCAGCTCGGCATTAAAATTTTTGACCTCACATTAATTAAGTGATATCTCGGCTGTTTTATATTGAGAAATATACCGGTAGTTCATCTGTGGCTGGTTTAAAACATTTTTTCTGCAGTGTGGCTTGGTATCTGTGTTGAACAACCATAGTGAAGGGTCATGAGAAAACCCTACAACAAATTAAAAACAAAATGGCCACCATATATAATTATAAACGCTCTGCACTTATTCAGTAATGATTGAATGATGTTGGAAGTCCTTAGTGTCATCTTGGATCACTGGAAAGTCTGTAGATGTAATACAAAATAGAATTGCAGCAGTTCATATTTTTCCAAAGGTAAAGATTTTTCCATCTGGAGGTCTGTCGCGTGAAATATAGTGGACTGTCTAATGAACATCATTGAAGTGTTAGTTTTAGTCAAATGTAGTTAATGGTATAATTATATTTGTGATATAATGAAGCTTGTACTACAGTACCAGTATATGCAGATCATTTGCTCATTGTAGTTGCACAGTACTACAGTGATTCTCTTGAAGGCATTTTCTGGAAGACATTCAGCTACTGACTGTAACCATTAGGACAAACTGAAGAACCTTTTCCTCTTGAAGAAGTACCAGGTATCACAGTTGGTAGGCGATAGAAGCCAGATTTGCATCAGAGGGTGGAATGCCATCAGTGTGTCTACAGTGCTGAAGCCAAAGAACAAGGCCAAGATAGAGAATGTGCATATAGTTTCAATTTGAAATCAGAGTAGTATTTATTTACTTAAATATTTGTGGATATTAAATAATTACCTTAGTCTTTAAGAAACTTAAAAATATGTGAACTACTGCTCGTATGACTAGTAAACTTGTGTAATACTGGCTTGTTTCTATAAATTGAATATTAACTATTTGTCATTGAACATAATGGTATGTAATCAAAACTATTGAGGTACAAGAGTATAGAATGATGGTGGCTGGGCCCTCTGTCTGCAAGCTGTCTGAATTGCTTCCAAACAAAATAGCTGCAGTACACGATTATTCACAGAATTTCTCGACATTGTGTTTAACACTTGCGCATCCTCACTAAATTTAAAACTAGTTTCTACTGTATACAGAGAAGGGATCAAATGAGAGTTGATCGTTCTCCAGAGCTGTTACTTGAAAAATGCTTATAAGGAGAATGAAGAGTAGCACTGATAACATTAGAGAATAGAAGCCAGGGCATGGAGGCCAACAGTCGTATACCCATTGCCATTCCAGATATGCGAATGATTAATCCGAGGGTATGTGCTCGTTTGCAAGAGAGAGCTAATGAGAAAGTGAAAACCCGAGGACTGTAGCATGTTAAATGAAGTGGAATGAACTAAAACTCTTGAAAACATCTCTCCACAAATTGAAAGCCTGATATGACAGACATTATTAAAGTACCATGCATGACAAGGCTAGTAGTCAGGACTTGAGGAGTTTGGCCGTACTCAGCCACAGTCATTGTTAACCACCACCACCCCATGCTTATTGAACTATGCAGTGCATATACCAATGCAGTATATGCCAGCCTGGGAGAAAAGTCACTTCATCACAAAGTTTTATTGGATGGTGTGTAGCTATTACTAGGTAGAACTTAAGGCAAAATTGTACCTTGGTTCTCCAAAAAAGCAAAATGACCTGACAGGATAAATATTATATACGACTTGAGAAACTCAAAATGCCATAAAAGATGCTAGTTAACAATTTACTTTAATAAAAATAACTTTAAAAACCTTTTAACTATTAAAACTATTAAAAAACTTTAATAAAAATGTTTGCCAATTCTTGTTGCAGCTGGTGGCTATTTTGTTTTTATTCATTTGCGGGTTTTCTTGCAAGATTCATAGTCTCGATCATATTATTGCAACTATGATTATGAACATAAAGCAAATGTAATTATACTTTTTATTTCAATTAGCAATGAATTGAGCATGATTTTTTCATAATGACTTGACTGCAAATTTTATTATAATGCAAGTAATCTTTCCATGTATATACATACAAACATACATACATACATACATAAATATATATCAGAAATCTCTTGATATATGATGCATATACATATAGACTTACACATATACATACACACGTGTACTGTAAAAATAATTAAATATTTTCTTTCCATCATTCCAAACGGAGAATGTTGACTCCCAAGATTGCTTGAGGTCCATTTTCCTGCACAAAGTACAAAGGTCCAAAAACCACATAGTGTACATTTAAACTTTGCACTAATAGATTTATTGATTATCATCACGACTTGAACGTTAATAATTCACCGACGCTTAAAAAGGGTTCTTCCAAAATGACCTTCAAAAGTGATTCACATCATAACTGAAAATTTTCCATTCTTTCACTAGCTGTTTGGTATTTTCATATATTTTGTTGAAATATAATGCTGCAAATTGCTGTATATTTCAGAATAAAATTTACTTTTTTTTTTGTTTGTAGCTACATTTTGTTCAAATAAGTTTGTTAAAGTTTTCCCAAGTTTATCTCTGAGTTGGCAGAAACGAATTCTGATGCTGGATGTTTGTAAGTTCAAAGTAGGCGCTTTTAGTTTACTTCATTTCACAAAGATATTTCACAAAGATATGCACCTGGTACAGTACTGATATTCAACCAGAGATTTTGACAGTTTTGCAACTAGGTGTGAAAATGCATTACAGTTCTCAATATGTTTCATAGGAGTTGTATTTACAAGTGAGTTTCTAGACGAGCCCTCAGAGGCTCCTTAGTAGCTCAGATGTTCGCAGTGGTACCAGGCCAGAGGACTTGTGCAGGCCTAACAAACAGCAGGACCAGAAATTTGATGAGGTGAGGGAAGCATGGGGATCTTGGATCAACCCAAAACAATATCAATTGCCAAGAAAATATGTAGGAAGCAAAATAAACTAGGAATGTTATTTAATAAGATTGAAACAAAGCAAGTAGTTTGCCCAATGTGGAAAAAGTGCTACCAGGTAGCAGCCAGGTCATGTGAGTATCCGGACAGCCCACTAACTTATGTGCCAGGTATCACCTGAACACACTACTACAAAGATCAGACATCTTTTCTAACCAAGTGGGGTTAACATTCGTTGGGACTTTGTTGTCCCACTGGGGACTGTGCTTAGTATTCCCTTACACTTTACACTGTGGTTGCATTATTGCTCCTCGACTTGCATATCCTTGGCTGGTTAGTTTGCCTCTACCTTGCTTCAGTTATCTTTCAAAGTGGAGGTTGCAAGTCATGTTTCCTAACCAGTTATCTTTTTATTTTTCTTCTTTTTGAAATGTAGGTATCCCATCTGGGGCTTCTCTAATTGCCTTGGTGTCAGGGTAGTGTTGGAGGGACTTTGTTCTCATGCCAGTCTTCTTGATGAAAGCCGTGTACTTACCATACTTTAAAGAAAGTCATTCATGCTTGGTTATGCCTTGTGCATTTGTGATTCTGCTTGAGAGAGGGATGAGTATTTTGTCAGGCATTCATAACCATAGAATAACACACTCATTGGTTTATGTGGTATATTGCCATGTTTTTATTCAGCTCGGATAACTAATAGCCATTTGGTCTGGGTTTATTTGTTGCCTTTTTATTTTTTATTTTTGTTTGTTTTCATGTGTTGTGTTTTTGTGTGTTGGGTGTTTCCTGACCTCACTGGGCCTGTATGGTTCTTGGGAACCATTCCAGTCAATTTCATTCTTACCTGATCCCTGGTCTCTGGCCTTCTTACCCCAATTAGGTCAGCCCTCTCCATCTTTGTTTCCATGTTTATCTGTTTCTTCTTGCAATGCTGGTGTTCTCTTGAACATCATTGTGGGTATTTACTGGGAGGTACTGAATGCCAGACCAGAAATAATGCATTGATTGTAATGCAAAAAAAAATTGTGTGGCCTCTATATATCTCCATGTGCATCTTGCTTCCCATGGAAACTGGGTGGTAGCACTTGAGTGACAGTGTGATCCGAGCTGTTACCTAGTGGAAAGCTTGGACTTTAGGGCAAATTACTACTAGCCGCATTTCAATCTCTTCCCCCTTTAATAAAGATACCTAGTTCATTTTGCTTCATGTACTTTCTATTTTACTTAATTTTGGGTTGATTTGGGATTCCCATTTTACCCTACCCCACCACGAGCATACAGTACTGGATTCTGGTCCTGTTACTCGGTAGGCTTGCTGAAGTCCTTGGACCATGTAGCACTGTAGATGACATTAGGACCAAAGCCAGTGCACTAGGGAGCTTCTGAGGTAACCCAGAAAATGGCATTTCATTACATTAAATGATTAATTTTTGTTCTAAAT
This sequence comes from Procambarus virginalis, assembly GCA_020271785.1. Taxonomy (NCBI): domain Eukaryota; kingdom Metazoa; phylum Arthropoda; class Malacostraca; order Decapoda; family Cambaridae; genus Procambarus; species Procambarus virginalis. Next base: position 5,833,778 of record WNGS01162157.1, read on the forward strand.
ATTTATAGGAAGAAACTGATTAATATAATTTAATCTTAAAATTTGGTCTCTTAATTAACCCTCCATGAAACTAGATACTTTTTGTCATGATAAATGAAACTTTATTCCTATTAGTGAAATGTTTAAGAAAAAAATTTGTCTGAGCCAAAGCATGAAAGGATTATACAAATTTTTGTGTTTTACACTATAAACATGAAGTGCCGATGTAGTTTAAAAGCATTTTAATTTTTATGATTTACATAGCACTAAGAAAGTTACTGCAATACCCATTATAATGTAGCATTATAATTCTCTTCTGAGACAAGCGGTGTACAGTATTTGTCAAACTACTTTTGAAATTTCTATAGAATGTTTATATTATCAGTGTAGATAATTTGTAAATTTGCTGCCAACACATGTCAAGTTTAATTTTTAATGCCAATTGGTAGAATTTGATGATTTTAAGGCTCTAAACGTCTAAAAACATATTTGCAAACATGGGTTACTATATTGTATAGGAAGTGCACAGTTCTTCAGGCTTTGCCCCCTTTCATTTAGCATTTTTTGAAGAGACCAAAAACTACTTAGTGTAATGTTTTTCCTGAACTTTGTTTTTTACAGTGTTTTCTATATAATTGTTGTTAAAGCTTCTTTTACACTATGATGCCTCTGCCAGTGATGGAGTTTGTACAAATTCAAGTCATGCTTGGGGGTGGGAGGTGATATTTTTTCCTTACACATTTTTATTTCATCGTCTATCAAATCTTGACAAATCTTTCAGATCTGTGGTATAACTTTGCTTATGTAATATCTGAATAAAAAAAATACTGATGAAGTATTACTGTAAAGGGTAGGAATTTCAAAGTATTAAAGTCTACAGGTCTAAACAAAAATGTAAAATTATTTTAAGCCATTTTATTCTAGGATCGAAAGGGCCTATGGCCTTCAGTATTTCCCACTTTAAATATTGAGGTTTTTAATTGATTGTATAGGCATAAAAACCTTAATCTTTAATAGCAAAGAAATTACACATTTAATAGAAATTTTAATTTCTTGTTTGTAATACTGTACTGTAGTACGATATCTACAGCACTGCTACAAGTTTTAAGATAAATGTTCGTCACATTCACTCTATCATAAAACATAAAATTATCCAACATAAAACAAAACAAAAATAATGTTTTGTATTATGTTTTTGTTAAGTATTAGTCAGGTGAAGAGGGGAAATTATCAGGTAGGGGAATGGTGAGAGTTTTCAAGTGATAAGACACTTGTACCATACGAATGTTCTTGTCTAAAATAAAAGTGACGAGGCATCTGCAATGGTGGTCCTTGGGCAGTCTTGGGAGTGATTGCCCTCTCAAAGCTCATTTCTTGCTTGCTCTCCCTTACTCTCACTTTTGCCATTTTGTTCTTTCTAGCTGTATCTTGTTCTCGATTTATCTTTCTCTTGTTCTTGCTTGCACTTACCCGTCTTATTCCAGCTGTCTCTTGTTTGCTCTTCTGTTGCACTCTTGGCTCCTGCTCTCTATACATCTCTTGCTTTTTCTATATTTTTCTCTCTCTCTCCCCATATTTTGCTGTTGCACTCTTCCAGGCAGTTAACATTCACATTAAAAATAAATGCTGACCCTAAGGATTTAAGGTCAGAATTCTGTTCAAGTATGCAAAATACGAGTAAGGAATATCAGCTACTTTGATTCAGATAATTCAAATTGTATGAAGATATAAATTTAAATATTTTAATTGTGCTGTTTTGTACATTTCATTTTGTGACCAATTTACATATTTGCACTAAATCTTCAAATCATGCATTAACAAACTTGGCAAAATATTAAGTTGTAACTGATTACTGATGGAAAGCCTTAATTATGAATTAAGCATACTTGTGAATTTAATAAATTTTGTATTTAAAATATATATGTAAATTGTTATAAAAAATACTTGTGCATGATCAAATTTTAATTAAGGACCTAGTTTCATGCAGTTGGGGGTATTAGTAGTGAGGGTTTTGTTAATATACACACACACTCCAACTTTTTTTTTTTTTTTTTTTTTGTTCTCCCCTAATTCTTCACATCTGCTGTCTTACTAAGCAGTGGTGAATATTTCTTCAAACCTTTGCATGCACTCTTTCTCCAAGGTGGAGGAAATGATCTGCAGTTAATAAATATGCTATTAAATTTTTTTATATAGAATTTTTTATACTCTTTGATTATTAATTTTTTGATTTTACTTTTTCTTGAGATTGCCATGTTAGTTTTCATCATTGGTGGCAACCCAGCAAGCCTGCTGTGTTAGCAATATTGGCACAATTATTTAATTGTTTAACCTCATGATTGTGGCTTCATGATGGCAGATAATGGAACTCTTCACATCTTTATGTCCTAAGTGTTTACCAGTCTTTTCTACTTTCTTTTTGTTCTCGTGAATGGTGAAGGGGAAGATGGTAAGACTTCATATTAGTGTCCAAAGGCTGTAGTATCACTGTAGAAAGTACTATGTGGCCTGTTACCTACAGTAGTTAGTTTTAAATAGACTTGTCTTGTTTCATATTGTTAATGTCCAGTATTTCTTGAATACCCAAAGTTGTTGATAAAATTAACTTGCTTTAAATCCCATCAATTTGTTTCTGTGAATGTGTTGTCTTATGTGACAAGTTAGTTTATGTACAGGCCAGTATAGTCGAGAAGAAACTAGCTAGATGTACCTTAGTATCTGATAGTGGCAAACTGGGTGGGACCTGCCCTACTATGCCAGCACTGCTGTACACTGTGTGATGTACTGGTGATAATGTGCCTGGCCCTGGCCACCAGCCCGGCCCACACCACCAACTTCTCCCCACACTACTGCTGCACTCACTGTATATTACAAAAAAATCAATCAAACTTTCCTCACTTTCACTGGTGTATCAACTTGCACCAAAGGTCTGAGATCCCAGTAACAGTATTCTTAGTGTAATAGTTAACTAATATTTCTGAAAACTTTAGATGCATAAAAAATAGCACAGTAAACGTCTCATACACCAAGGAATTCCTTGCTAGGAACTAAGTATAGTAGTCAATTTCACTCTTGTAGTTTGAAAGTTTATAAAGTTGAGTCTGTAAACACTGTATTGCATACTTTAATGACCAGCACCTTGAAAATGTGAGCTCAGTGGTAATTATTTTACTCACGCTGGTTCTCTTCAGTGGGACAAAAAAATGTTAGTACTAGATTCCTGAAGGTAAATTCCTGGTGATTATCTCATTGATGATTTTATTTAAGCAGACCAGAAAATCTCCATTGTAATGAACTACTTGGAACTATCTTCAGCTGTTGTTTGGCTATCACATCCAATTTGTTTGTCCTGTTGATTAATACATTGCATTGGGCAGCTTGTGTAGGGGAGTAATAAAGGTGATTATTTCAGGCCAGTTTTCATGACATGCAGCCATTTCTTTTGGCCTGTAAAAATTGTCTCAATAAACATGTCTTAATAAAGATCCATTGGAGTCATGTCCTATTCTTTGATTATATGTATCATAAACAACAATTTTGATACTTAGGTAGCACATTAATGAGGCTAATTATTTTGTATTTATATACAAAATTAGTCCATATTATTCACCACCTAAGATTGTTGTTTATGTTACAGCTAGATGCCATGTCTTGCCTGTATGGGGAATTTGATTATTAGATCCTTGAGGTCATGGGGTGCTTGTTTGGAATGACTGATGCATGCTGACTGGAAATGGCTGATTGTCAGGTTCTTACTTTTTTCTTTGGACTTGTCCTTAGGGGGACAAAGCACAAATATACCAATGCAGTTTTGGCCATAAATTATGAAGCCTCAGGTGATAAGTAAATATTCTGATGCTTTAAATTCGGACAACTGACAGTGTGGCTGGGTATGTGGGGCAGAGGTACCTACAGGCTACAAGACAGCCAGTCAGTGCTCATAGTTAAACTATAGGAGTAACTGCTTGTCCCCAGTGAGGCTTCAGAATGATGATCTTGGTCGTTCAGCACTATGGTCTCTATACCAGTAATATCTTGGGTTTATTGTTAATTTCATTCGTATTGTCTCCAGTATCTTTTTTATCTAGTATTTCCTTTTTCTTTCCATTTCCTGTGGCTTGCGTGCACATAAAATCCAACAAAATCCTGCTTATCTTCTTGGACCTTAATACTTGTTGATACTGTTGTGGCAAACATTGCAAGCAACAACAGTGCTAATTGTGCCGGGTAAGTCGAGCACCAGGCATGGAGCCAAGTAAGGAGATTGCATGCCCGTCTGAAGTGCTTAAATAATATTTTCTTTTCATTTCATGCATGCATTTTATTTCTTTTCATGTTTTTATTTTCATGAACTACTTTCCTTCATGACTGACTCCAATAGGTATTTTTTATCCTAAAATAACAAAAAGAGGCTACCAGATTAACTGTCATAGAATTGAGAGTTTGAATGTTAATCACATCAGCTAACCAGCAATGCAGGTCGTGCTATGTTCAGAGCTAAGTTTGTGCTTGAAGTTGTGGTTACAAATGATGCTTTTCAAGTTTAGTGGTTTAGGTGAAATGGCTAGCTGTGAGTGGCTGAACTGTTGAGAATAACTTCAGTATGTAGGTCACTTATGGCTGGCAGTCCCAAACCAAGACATTATTATTATTCCAGGTAATACTAGTAGTTCTAGACTTTGCTTGTGTCGTTGCTTTGTGACAAACTAGTCGTGCATTTAGATGGTCAATTTCGTGTCAAGAGCAAACTTATTGATTTCCTGTATGTCATTTCAGTGTAAGTGGAAAACTAAATGTTTTATTTCCCCTTGATGGAAGAAATGAGTAAGTTGTGTAAAAGCCAAAGCTGCCAAACTTTTGCCAGGGAAAAGTGATGGACTTGTGAGCCTTACACAGAAATTTCATAAAGACTCCTTTTCTTCTGTACAACACCAAGAAAATTAGTCTGTTTTAAATGAGACATAAAAGGCTCTTGAGTAGCTTATTCATAGTAGTGGGAAACTTAGCCATAGATGAGACTGCACTCTAGGTTATATAGATGCTGCTGTTCCTGGCTTCACTGGACAGGTTCTTAATTGCCTGTCAGAGGTGGAAGAGATTTCTTTCTGATGTGAAAATTTTGCATCGATGAAAGAACTCTCGTCCAATTAATTGTCATTATTGATTGAAAAGTGGCATTGACTTGTGATGCCAGAATACTGTATGGGATGTTTCACCTGTATGTGTTGTCTTGCTAGGAATGTTGTCATTATATGTTACTTATGATGGGTTGTCCATCATTGTACAACACACGTTGGTAAAATAAGTCACTTGGGGCAAATGTGAAAATAATTAATCAATTGATAATCTTTCATGTAGAATTGTACTCTTCATAACCTTGATATAACGAGTCTTAACAGTTTTCCGATGCCAATGTTTTGCTTCGGTGCCCAAACTTCACTGTTAGGGCATACTTCTGGGATTTAAAATCTCCATTAATTAGCTTTTGAAGTTTGATTTGTAATTGGCTGGTTATTGTGTGTTTGCTGGGGGGGACTTAATGAAAGATTTACCATTATGTCTAGTTTAGTACTGATGTCTACCCATAATGACCAACAGAAAAAGGAGCCTTGCGGAAGGAGGTCATCCGAAACAAGATTCGTGCCATTGGCAAAATGGCTCGAGTTTTCTCAGTTTTAAGGTGAGTAATTAAAGATGTAATTTGCTTTTGATATAGGATAATCTGAGTAAAGGTGTATTCCAGATTTTAATTCAAATTTAAATTTATTTAATTTCAAAATAAAACTTTTAACAACTGTAATGTATTGTCATAACGTATATAAGATTTTAAATCCTTAGAAAATAAAACTATTGTTTAATCATTGTTCATAGTTTGTATAAGGTAAAACTAAGAATTAACTATTCACAAGGGTTTTAATTTACCCCAAGGAGTACAAAGGCTAAGGGAGGCCAGAGTTTTTTGTAGGCATATAAATTGGTATGCAGATGCCAAGTAAGATTAGGAACCGGAATGAATGGTCACATGATTGGGCTTTCATTTATGCCAAAATTATGATTCACCTAATAGAAAGAAGTTATTTTGTTCATAATTTGTATAAGACAAAACTAAGAATTAACTATTCACAAGGGTTGTAATTTAATGGGTTATTGGTAAAGTTGAAGGATTTGAACATTTTTGAAAGCATTTCCTGCTGGGAAAGTGGAATGATATATTTTTCCTATCATTGTGGTACTGTATACTGCTTTTTATTTTCTCTTTGCTCACCTTTCTTTACTCCAATCCCAGAATATTCCATTCTCTTATCTCATTATTTAAATTATTTTTAAGAGATTTTCCCTATTCTCCATACATAGCCTTGGCACATTTTGATAACTACTTACTTGTCTCATTCATGGATAGTAGTAAAAAGTGCAGCAAGAATGTTCACTGTGGGTTTTTCTCCAATGTCATCTTTGCCTCCAAACTGTGCTGGTGTCTTACTCACGAAAATAGTGCAGTGTAATCGAGTTGTTTAACTCGGGTGACTCTTGCAGAGAGGAGAGCGAAAGTGTGTTGCAGCTGAAAGGTCTTACCCCTACTGGTGCTCTGCCACTTGGAGCGTTGTCAGGTGGAAAAGCGTCATTGAAAAATGGTAAGTTACTGCACCTAACGATTATTATTTTCTTTTTTTCTGTTACTGTACAGTATTTAAAATTTAGAGGATTTTAAATAACAGTGGACTACTGCTGTTAGTCTTGATTCCTGTGAATTTGTGAATAACCAGCTTAACACTTTCGCGTCCTGCGTGAGCAAGCCCTGCACTATCCCAGATGGGTCCGGGTGTTCCACGGGAGCGCACGGTAATTATGAAGTGTGTACTCTTTTCAACTTTGTCACCTCAAGTCTTGTCCTAGGTTTTCAATTTGGTATCGATGTGTTCGCAATAGAATTCTCTATAGGACTAAATGTATATAAAGCCCAAAAGCCGGGCGAGAAAGTGAGAGCATGTTACCCGGAAACACACAAGCAATAAAATGTGTACGCTCTCTTCACTTTGGCTATCTCAATTCTCATCCTAGGTCTTTCATTTTGGTATTGTGTTCTCAATAGAATTCCCTACAGGAATATATGCAAATATGAAGTCCAAAAGCTCGACGTACCACCCACAGCAAACAGAGAAAATGGAGCATTACCCCAGTGTGCGCTCATCAAGAACAATAAAATGGGTATACTCTTTTCAACTTTGTTACCTCAATTCTGGTCCTAGGTCTTTCATTTTGGTATCAATGTATTCACAATGAAATTCCCTACAGGAGTACATGCATATAATGTCCAAAACCGCGGCGCACCCCTACTAAAGCCGCCGACAACGCAATACTGTGTTGATACCGGAATTTTGGCTACTAAATTTAGCACGCAATACTGCGTCGTTACCAGCACATAGTGTTAAGGTTCTCTGGGGGGGGGGGGAAATACACATATGCTACAATTGCCCAGTGGCAATTGGGCAAAAGACTTCAATTGGTTTGGTAATTGTCATTCACAATGCCGTTCACTATTAGACTGCTGGTGTTAGCAATATCTGAGAAAATTGCAAATGAACCTTCATTTCCTTCCTGGGCTTTGGTAAACAGATGAACACCATTTCTGGCACATCACCTTCTGGCCAGTGAATGCATAGGATGACCACACCAGGGACATTGATATCGTGCAAAATTACAAGAACTTTTAAGGGCTTGGAAGATCTTGATGATAAAGTTGAATATATTATAAATATAGTTAACATGAATATTATTTGTCAAAATATGAAATAAGCTGCTTTAAGAGCAAGGGAAGAGACTTGAGGAATGAATTTGTCACTGATGACTTGTGCCATGCTGATGACTCAGACTTTGAGTTGCTGATTGAAACCTGTTTGATGCTACAGTATTTGATTCTGCTGAAAATGTTAATGATACATTGGAGTACCAGCTTCATCATGGCTGTGGGAAAGAAAACCATTTTTGTCAAAACAACTTTGCTCGTTTGCTTCAACAAGCCACTCGATGTGATGGCATTTGTACTTTTACAGGTATATTCCTGCCCAGGCCCTAAGTTTCTGGCTGGCCCATCAAGTGTTACTCTTTTCACATTTCTTTCTTAGGCAGTGTATGAGTAATGACTCGTATGTTCACTTCAGTAAGATTGTCTTGTGTGTTTAAGAACTTTTGTTCTGTTAAATCTTATTTGAAATCTTATTTGGTTTGCAAGTCTGCATTGTGTTAGATAATGTTCAAATGGTCTGTTAAGCATTTCTTCATAGTTCTAATATTTCCTCTCGTCTTCTAAAATCTGTAAGTCATGCACATGGATATCCAAGCCTGATGCGATGTAAGTGTACTTCAGTTTTTCTATTGCTCCCTTTCAATAAAATAAGTGGTTTGTAGTTGGTTGAATTTTTGTACCAACCTGCAGATACTGATAATTTGTACTGATGCTAGTAGTTATTATATATTAGTGGTGTGTGTTGATCATTGTGCAAGCTGCTGTGACGATAGAGAGAAATGTGTGCATATTGTCAAGTGAACCAAATATGATGCCACAAGATGCTAAATTTGATAGTGTTAGTGTTTGTTTCGTTGGTTAGGGAATCATTAATATTATCCAGCTAAATCAGCAGCTGACTTGAGCTTCTATAACAGAGGGAAAATTTGGTTAATGAAGTGGGGGGGTGTGGTGACTTGACACGAAGCTGTGCTGCAGACATTCATTCTTTGAATTACCAGTTGAAGCACATTTGACATTACAAAATCTGATTACGTTTCAAGTGTCAAAAATGTTTAGTGTATAATAAGTAGCATGGTGCAGCAAATTTGGTCCATTTGACAACAAAGGCAGATCTCTGAGTGATTGTACTAAGAAAACTAACTGCCTTTGTTAAGTGGAGCAAATTTGCTACATCATGCTACATAACCCTGATTAAAATAGTGTCTGAATTTTACCAATTGTGGTATTAAAGTTGTTATTGTGATATTGTTATTGATGTCACTGGCAGTTGCACCAAAGGGTGCATCACGGCATTGTGTACAGCTGTTACGAGGTTGCATGTGAGTAGAGCATCGGTAGATGGTGGGTTGGCTCTGGGTAGATAATGAGGATGTGGCAACCGCCAGTCTGTGGCTGGAGTTTGTGATTAACTGGAGGCATAGTTGCCAGAGCCCACCAAGCTGCTGCCGTTGGTACCCTACTTGGTACAGGGATTGTAAACATACTTATTGAGGCCTATTTTTTGTAATATTTATATATAATATTCCAGTACTGGATAATATATATGTAAGGAAGTACCGATTGTCTAGTAGTGTGTTTGTGCTGGATGTTAGCCCAGGGCAATCTGTTGGGAAAGAGGTGATGCAGTAGCAATACAGCAGCACCCCTAAGGAGACTAATAAAGTGAACCTTGTGCAGAAACATTTCTTATCGGTCACAAATGAGTACAGTATTAAGAGAGTATCCAGAGATCGGTGACACATTGTTGTAGGGTTTCCTTCAACAAATCTAGGAGTGTTAAGTGCCAGAAACTAGTTGCATGTGTGTATACAATCTTCTCTAAAAGATGGTATAATATTTTAAGTGGTTTTAAACTTATTGGGGTAGTTATGTACTAGTCATGTTACTACAGGTAGTTGCAATTTAATGGAGGCAAGGCGATGTATTTATTGTGTGCACTAGATGTGCTTGCTCTCAGGAGCTGGTAAAATATCTGCTTAAGCAGATGGTAAATGATGAGTAAATCTTTTTGATTTTGGAGCATGTTTGAGCTATTAATGTTTAATATATTTAAATGTTTCCCCCCATACTGTAGTGTCTTGTTTCTCAAATTATTTGTAATTAAAAATATAAATTATAATTATAGAATAAAATGATTGATTTTAAATATCTACAGCAATGGCAGGCTTCTCTCCAAACCACAAGATAACATCCTTTGCGGAGGCTAAGGGTCTCGATGCAATGAATGAGCGCATGCCTCCAAGGAAGGATGCGCCCGCAATCACTCAGCCTGTCTCCTCTCCTGCCTCAGAAGATGCAGACAAGTCCAACTCATCCAACACAGCACCCAACACCCACTTGTGAAACCCACAGCCTCAGGTAACTTCCTTCATATAGACTGCCACTAGCTATGTATGCTGAAGCTGTTGGGAATGACTTTCTACCATACAATACAATAAATGATTGAGAGCCCTGGTACATTGGCTAAGAGATGTGCACTGCAATTAGGGCTTAATTTTGTATGTGATTAGGTTATGTTGAAAATTTTCCTGGCATTACATAAAGACGTTATTTATGACATGTTTTAATTCGTGATGGCCAATCTGGTTATATTATTTGGCTGTCTTAGGTCTGTTCTTTCAGCCATAGACTATAATATTGGACACCTTGATACCTTGAGGTCTTGATACCTTGAGGTGCTTCCGGGGCTTATCGTCCCCGCGGCCCGGTCATCGACCAGGCCTCCTGGTTGCTGGACTGATCAACCAGGCTGTTGGACGCGGCTGCTCGCAGCCTGACGTATGAGTCACAGCCTGGTTGATCAGGTATCCTTTGGAGGTGCTTATCCAGTTCTCTCTTGAACACTGTGAGGGGTTTGCCAGTTATGTCCCTTATGTGTAGTGGAAGCGTGTTGAACAGTCTCGGACCTCTGATGTTGATAGAGTTCTCTCTCAGAGTACCAGTTGCACCTCTGCTTTTCAACGGGGGTATTCTGCACATCCTGCCATGTCTTCTGGTCTCATGTGATGTTATTTCTGTGTGCAGGTTTGGGACCAGCCCCTCTAATATTTTCCACGTGTAAATTATTATGTATCTCTCCGCCTGCGCTCAAGGGAATACAGATTTAGGCTCTTTAGTCGGTCCCAATAGTTTAGATGTTTTACCGAGTGGATTCTAGCAGTAAAGGATCTCTGCACACTCTCCAGGTCAGCAATTTCACCCGCAGTGAAAGGGGCTGTCATTGTGCAGCAGTACTCCACTCTAGAGAGCACAAGCGTTTTGAAAAGTGTCATCATCGGTATAGCATCTCTAGTGTGAAAAGTTCTTGTTATCCAACCTGTCATTTTTCTTGCAGTTGTGACGGCTACTTTATTGTGTTCTTTAAAGGTAAGGTCTTCCGACATGAGTACACCAGATCCTTTACATTGCCTTTTCGTTCTATGTTATGATTTGCCTGAGTTTTGTACGTGGTTTCAGTTTTTATATTTTCATTTTTTCCATAGCGCATGAGCTGGAACTTGTCTTCGTTAAACACCATATTATTTTCTGTAGCCCATAGAAAGACCTGATCTACATCTGACTGGAGGTTCGCCGTGTCCTCTATGTTGCCTACTCTCATGAAGATCCTAGTGTCATCTGCAAAGGATGATACAGTGCTATAGGTTGTGTTCTTGTCTATGTCCGATATAAGGATGAGAAAAAGTACTGGAGCAAGCACAGTACCCTGGGGACTGAGCTCTTAACGGTTGACGGGTTGGATTTATTTTGTTGACTATTACACATTGGGTTCTGTTGGTCAGGAAATTGTAGATCCATCTGCCTACTTTTCCGTAATTCCTTTTGAGCGCATTTTATGGGCAATAACACCATGGTCACATTTATCAAAAGCTTTTGCAAAATCTGTGTAAATTACATCAGCGTTTTGTTTGTCTTCCATAGCATCTAATGCCATATCATAGTGTATACTTGTATAATTATGCAACACCTTATTTAAATCAAAGGTGAAGAGGTACCTGTAAAATGGTAAATTATCAAAAGGCAATCTCATATGACACTACATAATTTTTGGCACTTGTGCACATCTGTTACTGGCACAGCCTTCCCATCTTTCATGTGCCAAAAACTACCCCACTTAATTCTGTGATCAGTACACTAAATACTTACTGTATATAATTCAATCCTTACTTTGTATGAAAATAATGTACATAGATGCATATTAGTTATGGCCAGTAGCATGAATATTACTGTGCATTATTAGTACTCCATGTGGCTGAAAATAATGTAAGGCCACAAATTAGAAGACGGGTGATATTTTTCACTATTATTGTAGTTTACTGCTTTGGCTACACTAATTTTGCTCTGTCCATGGGATATTGAGAGTTTTAGGCTCTATAAAATAAAACTTAAGCTAATTATTATTTATAAATAAATTCAAAGATGGCTTCTAAGACACCAGAAAGGGTAGCTGTAATATTACTCACATAAACTACTGTTTCAGGTTGGCTTGGTGTGTGAATGTAGGTGATGAAATGTAAACATGCTGATCTCAAGTGTGTGGTGACTGAGCAGGGTGAGGCTGTCTGGCCAGTTACTGGTTGTGATGCAAGTGTTGCCTCAGCCCCTGGTGGGCCTCACTGGTCAGCCAACCCCACTGGAAATCCTGCCAAACTGTTGCCGCTATCAATGCTACTGTCGGCTAGGACTGGGCTAGGCCAGGTCGCGGGCCAAGTGATCTTGGGGGCCCATCAGTGCTGCCACCACAGAGGGTGCATGGAAGAGTGGCAGATGCGGCCTGGCCGGCCCCAGGTCACCAGCACCAAGCTGCTGCTGCTAGAGACTTATGACTCGGTCACCTAACCCCTTCCAGTGTCCTTTCCAGTACACTGTCAGACTACCACCCTCTGTGTTGCCTACACTGTTGGATTTCAGTTACACCCTCTTTACCCATTGTGTTGGTGATGACATAAGACAGGACCATGAGTGTTTCCATGGAGCTGCCAGGGCTGTCATTGTTTGAGAGCCTTTGCTAGGCCCCAGCTCTAATGAATAGCCAGTGGACAGGCGTTAGCACAGTGGTGTGAAATGTGACTGCGTGAACCCTCCAGAAAGGCCATAATGACCAGGAGTCACCAGCTGCAGTGTCTGTCCAGGTTGTGTCACATACTAACAATGATACGTCTACATGAAACATTACTCACATTATCTAAGTGAAACCTGTTCATACATTGACAAAATCATGTAAATAGTTTTCTTTATTATTGTGTATAGCATGCTTGAATAATTACAGACTGTCGTACAGCCTCTCTAAAACCCCCTCTGTAGCAAGACAGCAGCCTGTGTATTGGTCCAATGGACTGTTGGCAAGCTTTTCCTGAATATCTGCCATCAATGTGACATTTAAGGATGCAATACATTTTGGCCTGTGTGCAATATATCCTCATTCTCATCTAGAATCCGAAATTATCTTAGGTTAGAAATGGTAGCTTGTCATCTCTTGATCATTGTTCTGTGGCTCCTCAAAATGTAATTTCTATAAGTTTAATACCATGTAGTGTTAAGCCATATTCTACAGAGGGAGTGGTGTACATGCCGCAGAGAAGCAACCTGTTTCCAGGACTATTAATCCTCATGTAATTTAGTCCCTCTGATGGTACCGTTACATGTTAAAGATGATCCTGTTGCTAATGGACGTTTTCTTCTTGATGGTAATTTTCATACATGCAACTGTTTTGTCATGTGAGACTGTAGGATTCATATTTATCAATTCTGCCATATTAAGTGTTATATAAAAGATTACTACTAATAATAAGTCGTGTTTAAAAACAAATTTTATGCCTTTTTCCAAACCAAAGTGTCCTAGTCATATTTCTCGCGTGGAAACAAGGCATCGGGGCCCAGCGAGTAGCATGTTGGGCCTGTCGGAGCCCCATCTCCCTTCCCTCCCTCCCACCCCAAGAAAATTGTGGGCCTTGCTCGCTGTGTGCTAGGATCCATCAGCCATCACTTCCCCCATGTTTTAAGTGTTCACACAAAAACCATAAAGGAAGTTTACCATCCTGTAATTGCTCTCACTCATTTTTCACTTTGAAACTTTGCTGGTTGGTGTAAATTTTTAACATGCAAGTAGCCCTTAACTTTTTTTCTCTTGTAGCTCTTAATACCCATGAGAAATATGTGAATGTGCATTGAAAGTGGTTATAATGCTATGTTAATATTTATGATTATAGTGAGGAAAAACTGAATTTGAAATACTTTTAATTGTGAGGTAGATGTTGATTGCTTCAATCTGGTATAAATACATTATTTTCTTGTGGAATAGGATCCAAGTTTTTTCTTGTTACCTTGTTCAATTAATAAATCTATTAGAAAAGTGTCAAATGTTGTATATCACAAATATAACCTTCCATATTGTTTTTACAATTTGAAGCTGATGTTCTGTTGTCAGTCCAAAGTATAAGCTCCTTTATGCCAAGCTTTTAAAGGCCAAGCTATTCCAGGCTGCTGCATGGAAGTGGCTGATGGTATAGGCTCAGAACCATTGAATTGCAATAACAGTATACTGTAAAGATATGACTATATAACATTACATAAGATGTGTGTGCATGTACTCATGTATGTATATATTGTGCATTTGTACATACCTATATGTATATATTGTGCATTTGTACGTACCTATGTACACGTACACACACACACACACACTAGACACACACACACACACACACACACACACACACTACACACACACACACACACTACACACACACACACACACACACACTACACACACACACACACACACACACACACACACACACACACACACACACACACACACACACACACACACACACACATGATGGAGGTAGCGAGTATGTTGGTGTAGAGCCCCCACAGCCACCAAATAAGATTCCTGCACCCCTGGACAATGTGGCCTTGAGCCCTTGCTACAGGTCAGTCATTGAGAGGCAAATCCCAGTCTGCTTCCTCATGCAGTGTACAGGAAACTGTTTATCCCTTGCATACACATCACTAAGAGATAATAAGACATGTTAATTATTATAAACTTCTCAAGTGTAATCAGTAAATATTCCTGAGCCATAATCATGACCTGTATCAGTGTGTTACAAACTACAAGCCTTTGTGCAACTGTTTTATACTTCTCAGCATCTCTGCCTTTGTGGTGTACTGTAATATACTTAGTTATATAGCCATGTTCATTCTTTTTGTTTAACTGTTCTAATTCAAAGGATAATTATTATGACTGAACGTTTGCATTGTTTCGACATTGAGATTCTAAATAAATTCTAAGAATCTTTAACCATATTTTTTCTTCATAAACCCACTAATTTTTTATAATAATTTTTTTTAAGTTTGTCAGTATATCAGCGGTAACACAGACTTCACAGCAGTAGACTCTTATTAGTGAAGTGCGAGTGTACCTAAGGGTTGTAGAAGTAGGGTCTTCCAATGTGTTATTTAACGTGCCTGAGTCATGATTAATTTGAACATTTTTTCAATTGATATTTCTTTGATGTTTAATATATAAAAATAATACTTAAACTATATAAAAATAAATATTAAAATAATACATGGTAATTATACTTAATTTTTATATATTAAATTTTCCTAATAAAACAATAGTTTAATTATTTTTTCAGTTTCTGGTTTCAAGAATTCTGCTTGTCAATTTTTGTCAATTCATGTTACTATTTTATATGTTGTGATCATATTACTTGTTTTCTTCTATCTTCTCTAGCTTTGGCATATTTAACGCCTCCAGCCTGTCTTCATAACTCTTGTTTTGCAGTTCTGGAAGCCATTTTGGAGCATTCCTTTGCACCTTTTCCAGTTTGATATGCTTCTTGATGTGGGCACCATATAACTGCTGCATATTCCAGTTTGGTGTCATAAAACTCATAGTGTCTTTAGTATTTATCATTATGTATTTAAAGCATTTCTGAAGTTGGAGATTGTAGCATATGCTCCTTGCAGTGTTCATTGTGTTCCTCTGGTGACAGTCTACTGTGCAGAAACCACCTCCAGATCTTCCTTTGTTAGAGATCTTTAATTACTTTGCAAATAATTTGTAGGTGTGGGGCTTATTTTCTCCTATTCCACATTCCATAATGTTGCATTTATTCACAATGAGTTCCATTTGCCACATGGTGCTTCATTCACTTATTTTTGGTCTAGGTCATTTTAAAGGGCATGGCAATCATCTTAAGTCTTACCTAGTAGCTTAGCATCATTGGCAAACATGTTCATATAATTCTGTATGCATTCTGGTTAATCGTCTATGTACATGATGAGCATTACTGGTGCAAGAACCAGTAATTAATCATATCAGCCTGTGGTACTCTGCTAGTAACACACTTCCAGTTGGATGCATTGCCTCTCGATCAGTGTTACACATGGAGTATCAAAGGTTCGGTTCTTGTAATTATCGAAGTGTAGTTACCCAGCCCATCCTCATAAACAAAGGCCAAAGGCCATTTCATGCACCTGCCAAACCTTGTTTGTAAATGAAAAATGGTTTACACACAACTCACAACTGATGACATCCAAACACTTCCAGAACAAGTGCTTAGCTGATGATTTTGTTCGAACCACAACACTGTAAATCCTTCACCCACTAACTACAAATACAAATAATTGCCAACAGAACTTAAATACCTAACCGAACCAATGCATAAATTGCACAGTATGCTAATATATAATAATATAATTTATATTTGAGAATTCCTATTTTGAATGAACAGCATGTTAAATTGATAAATGCATCCTTGGGGTTGACCGCCTGATGAAATGGATTTGGTCTGAGGTGGGTTGAGTTACAGGATGAGAGCTACACTTTGTGGTGTGCCTTTTTCCAGTACTCTTTGCCAGTACCTGTGAAACTACTGATGATTTGGCCCTCGTCCACCTTCTCACTGTTTCATTCAACCACCTCCTACTATGCATTTTTTTTTTACCTTGTTTCCTTAGCTTGAATCTGTGACATGATGTTCTTGAAGTTGTTATATTCAGGAATTTCTCTATCAATGTGGTCGATAATTATTATTTTGTAAGTGGTGACCATAACACCTTTCTTATATATTCTAGCTTTGGCATTTAGTGCCTCTAACCTCTTTTCGTAACGATTGCCTTCAGTTCCGGAAGTCACTTTTAAGCATGCTTTGCAATTTTTACAGTTTATTGATGAGGCTTCTGAGACATGGGCACATACATCTACTGCATATGTAAATCTACGTGTAATTAAAAAGAGATTCTGAAGTTGGAAAGAGATGCATATGCTCCTTGTACAATGTTCTTTGTGTTCCTCTGCCGAGTCTACTATTCAAAACTAACCCTAGATCTTTTTGTTGGTTCTTTTCATTTTTCACGTACAGTGGCACCTCGACTTACGATTGCTTCTACTTACGATAATTTCAAGTTACGATGTAAATTTCATCGAAAAATGTGATGCAAGAGTTACACAGGAAAGACTGCGTAAAAAATGCACCTCACGACACTGGAAACGGAAGAGAGAGGCGAGTCATGATCACTACCTGGAAAATTCTCAGAGGAATTGACAGAGTAGATAAAGATACTGTTTAACACTGGTGGTACGCAAACAAGGGACACAGGTGGAAACGAGTACCCAAATTGAGCCACAGGGTGACAGTTAGAAAGTAACTTTTTCACTGGCAGAGTAGTTAAACAGTGGAATGCATGATTGTGATGAGGCAGCGTCACGTTCAGTTAGGCCAGAGGCCACATCGTCACAGGATGACAGTTGAGACGGACAAGCCAGTTAACCGAGACTGATTTACACTCACACCTACCTCACCCACCCCACTCTCACTCAACAGGAAGCAGCCCGTAGCAGCTGCCTAACTCGCAGGTACCTTTTTATAATGCTAGGTGAACAGGTGAATCAGTGTAAAGAAACTACCCATTTCCTTCTTGCCTCGTCTGAGAATCGAACCCGGGTCTTTAGGACTACGACCCCCGAGTGCTATCCACTCAGCTGCGAGGCCTCTATACTGTGTGGGGGATGGAGAGAGAGATGATGGGGGGGGGGGAGCGGACGGGTGAATTGTAGAATCGTGTTTCTTACTCAAGAGAAAAAAACAAGATAGAAATTATATGTTGAAGAAACTTGAAAGAGTCTTGCGTCACTCCCTCTCTGGCAATATAAGCAAACATGGCTTCCTTGTATTTTCATCAGGTGGTATTTTCTTCTGTGTAATTTTTATTATGGCTTTCGATGCTTTGGGACGAGGCGGGGCGGCTAGTATATAAGTTTCTTTTTCTTTTTGTGCACCCGGGGCTTCTGGGGTCACCACCTGCGCCATATATTTAAGGGGTCACCGACTGCAATCTGCAGATTGTTGGGGGAGGCATTACTGTCACTAATAATAACAGGCAGTGTAACGGTGACTGCCTTGTACATTTTTGGTGATTATGGGTATTAGCAGCTATATATTGTGTCATTCGTTAGTGACTGCTGCATGTTGTTTGGTGGGTGGGGGGGGGGGGGGCACGGGGTATGGTGAGCCCGTAGTGAACTTACCTGGCACAGGAGCGGGGCTGTGTACTCACCTAATTGTACTCGCCTAAGTGTGTGTTGTGTGTGTGTGTGTGTGTGTGTGGTGTGTGTGTGTGTGTGTGTGTGTGTGTGTGTGTGTGTGTGTGTGTGTGTGTTGTGTGTGTGTGTCTGTGTGTTTGTGTGTCTGTCTTTGTGTGTTTATGAGAGAGACTGACTGACTGACACACCTTCTTTTGTGTTTAAGTCTGCAGACACAATGCTCTCTTCTATCATGTTAGGGATTCTAATCATCCTATTGATTGGTCTTCTTCTAAAATAATCTTTCCTGCTTCTACTCTACACAGACGCCGTCTTGTCAACACGACTCTGATAACAACCTACCCAACATGAGCCAGAGTCCTGGATTTGTTGCTGTTGACTTTTCCCTTTCACAGTACATACTCAAATGCTCTCAACCTTCTAACAAATTCTAACATACCTCCTCACTTGAGAATGGTCCAGGACGGACCGAAACGTAACTTATGTGCTGCACTGTCCTTCTCCCCTGCTTCCCTCCCCTGAATCTCCCACATTCTCTGGTAACGAATATCCTCGACTCCTCTCACGAGCGACGATGCCAACATGCGCACGTTCCGCACGCAAACATGGAATTCCTTGTAAACAAGCGCTTACATAACTCCTGTGTGTGTGTGTGAGTGCGTTGGTATACACTCGTCCGTACTCGCTCTTAAAGATGCAGGAGGCGAATCCGGATATAACGCCAAGGAGAGGGGTATATGCCTATAGTTAATTTAGTAGCGGATGTTACGGACGATCAAAGGTAGCCCCATTGATGAAGGGAGCCACGTATGCCTGGAAAGGTTGCCAGCGTGCCAAATGTGAGCTAGCTGCTGTCTGGAGAAGTCACGAAGCGGTTACGTGATCACTTAAAGAGAGTTGTCCCACCTTATCTTCCTCCATGGCGGCTACGTCGGGATTCAGGAACAGTTTACCGGCATGGAAACCCGTCAGGAGGTCCCCAGCAGGCTAAGGTGACGGCGGAGCGCTTACAGCACGACATAAGACACAAGTTTACTATATATACAGCCTCTGGTTGGCGCCAAGATGCCTTCGCCGGCGGGGCAGTCATGCAGGATATAAATGCACTGTCTCTAGCTCGCAATTATATATTTTATGAAAGTAAAAGTATCAGATAGTCAATCAACAATTATACTTCAACACGCTGGCTTGACCAAACAACCAATTATACTTAATTCCTGAGTAAAGCTCAAATCTAAATGCTTGATCGCCAGCCCGCCCGCCCGAACTCCCGGTGTGTGTACTTGCCTAGTTGTTCTCGCCTAGTGTGCTTGTGGGGGGTTGAGCTTTGGCCTTTGGCCCGCCCCTCTCTCTCTCTCTCTCTCCCTCTCTCCTCTCTCTCTCTCTCTCTCTCTCCTCTCTCCTCTCTCTCCCTTCTCCTCTCTCCTCTCTCTCTCTCTTCTGTCTTCGTCTCTCTCCTCTCTCTCTCTCTCCGGTGCGTGCGTGCGTGCGTGTGTGTGCGTGCGCGTGCGTGCGTGCGCGCGCGTGTGCGTGCGTGCGTATGAGAGAGAGAGATGAAGAGAGAGAGAGAGAGAGTTTTTTTGAGAGAGAGAGAGAGAGCATTGTTTACAAACACAAGCTGATAAGATTTCTCATACGAGATTGGCCCTTCCATGGATGG
>WNGS01162157.1:5862319-5873828 GCA_020271785.1 Procambarus virginalis
GACTCGACATCCTATGGTGTCGTCGACTTACGAATTTGTTGGTACACTTTCAGGTCAACCGAGCGCGTGGTTCCCGGTCACGTGGCTGACCTGCCTTAGTTTACTACAGTTGCCCGCTTAAGTGACGATCGCGCCTATAAGAAATTTCGCTTTTGTGGTGAGTTTTTGCATTTTGAACATTAAATAATTATTATATATTATGCCATGAGCCCCAGGAAAGTCAGTGGTAAAGGCTCAACATTATAAGATCCCATGGTAAGGATGACCATAGAACAGAAACCAGAGATCATTAGTAAATGTGAAGATGGTGTGCGGGTTGACTTGGCTAGGCAGTACAACAAATCCAGTCAACGATATCCACCATACGGGCTAAGAAAAAGGACATATGGTGCTAAGTGATGCATCATTATAGACAATGTTAAAACGAAGGAAAAACAAATCTCTTGACAAATTTGTAGTGAGACAACAAGCACTGAACCACAACCAGTCCTAGTGGTATTCAGGCAAACGTAGGAAAGAGAGAGTACCCCAGAAGAAAATATCACTGCCTGATGTGATAATGGAAGGGGACTTCCCCTTCCAAACAGTAACAACTCTCCTCCTCCCCCCCCCCCATCATCTTCCATATGCCTCAAGAGCCCTCCATAAAGGTAAGATAAATTTAGGTATTGTACTGTAGTTAGAAAAAAAACATTGTATTCAGTATAAAATGTATTTGTATGTTAATATTTTGGAGGGGTGGGGAACGGATAATTCAAATACTTTATTTCTTGATGGGAAATCGCTTCGGACTTACGACGGCTCTGGGAATGGATTAGCATCGTATAAGTCGAGGCCCCATTGTGTATATATATAATATATATAGATCAAATTATATATATATATTCTATATATATTATATATATATATTATATATATATATATATATAATATATATGTACGTACCTAGTAGCCAGAACTCACTTTTGGCCTACTATGCAAGGCCCAATTTGGCCTAATAAGCCAAGTTTTCCCGAATTAATGTATTTTCTCTAATTTTTTCCTTATGAAATGATAAAGCTACCTATTTCATTATGTATGAGGTCAATTTTTTTTTTTATTGAAGTTAAATTAATGTAGCTATATGACCGACCTAACCAACCCTCCTAACCTAACCTAACCTAACCTATCTTTATAGGTTAGGTAGGCTAGGTACCCCGAAAAAGTAGGTTAGGTTAGGTATGTTAGGTAGTCGAAAAACAATTAATTCATGAAAACTTGGCCTATTAGGCAAATCGGGCCATGCATAGTAGGCTGAAGAAGTGCGTTCTGGCTACTAGGTACGACATATATATATATATATACTATATATATATATAATAGAATGAATCTTCCTCAACGAATACCAGTGGAAACAGCCACTCTTCCTGTCAGGCTCGGTGGCCTGGGTGTCCGCACCGCCACCCAAATTGCTGTGCCAGCCTTCCTGTCCTCCTCAGCATCAGATGACCTGGGTTAAGGAAATTCTACCTGACACCATGAGTGATGTAGCGGGATACAGGACCTCCACTACACGGAATGGACACGAAATGGGGTGCCATGGCAGACCAGCACTCAGACCAGCCATGCCGAAAGCCAGAAACCAATCCAGTGGTGACAGCCCCATTGTAGACAAAGAAGCCACAGGCTTTGCTGAGGTAGCAACAACCCCCATGATCGTGCACCCCTCACAGCTGTGCAGGGGACTTCCTTTGGCAGTTCCTATGTCTTGCAACAGGCACACGTCTTGATCCGCAGGAGCTCCGATTGCAGTTACTCTCCACCTTGCTGCCCCTATCCACACTGCTCATAGGTGTATTTGCGGCGAGGCAGATCTGACGAATATGGATTGCATGGCTGGTGGTTGGCACACTAGACACAACAAATCTACATCATTAAAAGAAGCCTTGCCTCTGCTCAGAGTGTCCAGCAGAGAGAGAGCCCCGCAACCTACTGAACCATGACTCTATTAGCTTTGCTGGCCGACCCAGGCGGAATCACACTGCACCCGTGGAAGGGTGGTAGATGGCGTGGGACGATACTTAGGTACCAACTGTGCATTACTGGCTTTGCATACATGACACTTTATTAGGCAGGTTATAGCAGTTTACATATCTGATTATCTTAGACAAAAATGGCATATATATATATATACGATATATATTTAATATAAACATAAAGACCTAAACATAGAATCTGCAAAGTAAACACAGCATAGAAAATGAGGCCACGATGCCACAAAACATACTGCATCATGAAGATGTTCACTCATTAGTCACCTGCGCTCTACAGGTAACTGTACTCGCTACTCTTAATCCTCTTATGCGTTGATTCTGTCATTTAGCCAGGAAAACAAAAAACCAAAGCTCTGAATGGAGAATGGAGGTCCCAATGGACCCATCAAAGGCTCTCTCAACATTCATTGTCGATTTTAGCACTACCTAACTCGGGAAAATGATAGGATGTACAAAAAAACTACCTGCAGGATTTTGTAGAATAGGGTGGCAACGCATGGCTTGGAATGCATCAAACTTGGAGTTAGTGTTTCAGGCTGTGTGGTGCGTGTGCAAGTCCTTTTTCCTTACCCTCGCATTGTTGTCCATGAACTTCCATGGTGATAATAATAGCGTATACATTCAACAATTTGTTATTATTAATTCCTCACCAAATGTATAAGACTAGTGTTTACACAGGATATGTAGAAAGTATCCTATTGAATAGGTGGTACCTATTTAATAGGTAAAGTACAGAAGGTATTTTGTTCAAATTTGTCATTGATATTCCAACAAATGTGTGAGAACAAATCAATTTCATAAGGATAGAAAATTACCTATTTGAAAGGTATTTGTTCAAAATTTGCAATTAATCAAGAAATGTCGTGACAACATAATTTCATAAACGGATAGATAAAAGTACCTATTTGAATAGGTACGTACGTATTCATTGAATAGGTAAAGTCCTATTTGTAATAGGTGTACCTGAATAGTATCTTGAAAGTCGTACCTATTTGAATAGTCGTACCTATTTAAAAGCACCTACAAATGGTCGTACCTATACGTACCTGTCAAATAGCGTATTGCGCAGTGGCTGTGTATCGATTTCGACATAGATGGGGAAAGTTTTGCAAATGAAATGTGGAGGAGAAAGAAAACAATGTGCTAAAGGAGGAGAAAAAGGACCGATGGGAATAGAGTTCGGAGCCATGTGACAAACGGGTGTCTACCTATTATTGAAGAGTGGTCATGTACCTATTGAATAGGAATTTGTTTGAACATGCGATGGTAATAGTTTCAAGAACCATGTGGAAAAACAATTTGTCAGATAAGGATAGAAAAAGTGAGCTATGTTGAAAGGGTACCTTTGGAATGGGTACCTATTTGAATAGGTAACCATTTAAGGGGTTCAAAGGTTGCAATTAATATGTCAAGAAAATGTGGAAAAGCAATTGCATAAGGATAGAAAAAGTGACCATGGGAATAGGTTGTACCTATTTGAATAGGTTGTACCTATTTGGAATAGGTCGTACCTATTTGAATAGGTATTTGTTCAAATTTGCATTAATATTTCAAGAAATGTGGAAAAACCATTTTCATAAGGATAGAAAAAGTACCTATTTGAATAGGTCGTACCTATTTGAATAGGTTGTACCTATTTGAATAGGTATTTGTTCAAATTTGCATTACTAGTCCAACAAATGTGGAAGACTAAGTTTCATAAGGATAGAAAATACCTACAGTAATATATTATATTAATATATATATTTTTTTTATAAATGATCCTAGGGGGGGTACCACCTCTGGTGCAAGTGTAGGGACCCATAGCTCGGAGAAGAAACCGGAGTACTCGGAAGACCTTGTCGCATCCTCACTGAACGCTTTGATACTTCTACCACCCCTATTCTTTGAGTGTAGCTGTGTCGAGCAACAGGTTTTGAAATCTGCCTTCACTCATGACTGGTGAACTACGACCCGAAGCTTAAAACTTTTACCTTCCTACGAAATAAGTTTTGAATGAGAGTTCAAAGACCTTCTCCCTGTAGGCCTTCTAAGAGCCGTTGTAATACAAAGAGTTCTGACCATGAGGGTTTGTGAATCAGTGTAGTGATGTCTGAGAGAGGTGCTTGACCAATCTTCTATGCTAGATATGTGGGTCTGCAGGCCGCTCCAAGTAACAGCCTGTTGGACCAAGCTCTCCTAAGTCGAGGGGCCGGGCTTGGGGAACAGAACCACCCCCGGAATCCCATCCAGGTAGAGGTGCCAGGGACGTGGGATTCGTTGTCGGGGGCAACAACGAACACAAGCAACAGTCTGGTGGACCAAACTCTCTCAAAGTCGAGCCTGGCCTCGGGCTGGGCTTGGGGAGTAGAAGAACTCCCAGAACCCCATCAAGCAGGTATCAAGCAGCACCCTGAAGGCTGCCCCTTGAAAGACTGTCACGCGACTTGATAATGATCCAGGACGGACCGAAACGTCGTCGCTTCTCCATCTTCTGAGGTGGGTTTGGTCATCATTTCTTCACCCACGTTATTGTGACTCGTCTGCTTTCCCTTGAATGTAAAACAGCTTGGTAAAAAGATCTTTCGTGAAGGATGTGGGGTGAGGAATATCATTAACTTTTCCAAAAGCTTACTGCCGGGGCATAAGTTATCACGCGAATGACGCCAGCTCAAAATTGAAGTGTTTCCGCAAGCTTGAAGAATATCGCCAGAAGACGCTATGGAGTTATGACATTCTTCTTGTTCATATTTAGCCACGGATATTAATGAGGGGGGGGGGGGCGAGAGGCGAGCTTCATAAATATAATGAATTTGACGAACTGTGCATTCTCGCAGACAGCATTGTGGCGTACTGTGACCCAAATAGGGATCAGTTACCCTTTTTAAAGCGACTAATTTAATAAAATTATTGATTGGTGTTCATGGGCAACTGGACAGATTATGTAATCTTGAACTACAAGCCACATTATTGTACTTTTTGTCAGATATTTCAGATTGCGATCATTTGCGATAACTTTGTGTGTTGTAGGCAACACACTGATAATATAATTAATTCTCTCTCCTCCTCCTCCTCCTCCTCCTGATAATTCTCTCTTCTCCTCCTCCCCTTTCTCTCCTCCCCGTGTGTGTTCCTCTCAAGCCACATGTGTTCTTGTAGTGATGGTGTGTTTTTTTCGTTGCAGGGTGCCGTTCCCACCGTCACATAAGTTAACATGTACAGAAGTGTTCGACCCAAGACGGGCAAGCCCAAGTTCGAGTGGCTGAAGAACCACTTCATCCTGGAGGGCCGCATCCGACGAGGCGGCGGCCCTCCGCATCATCAACGAGGGAGCCGCCCTTCTTCGGCAGGAGAAGACCATGATCGATATTGAGGCGCCCGTCACTGGTGAGTACTTGGTTCCTTCTTGTAGCCTCCACGAATTCATTCCAGGGGCTCCAGCGTCGTCGTCACCACCACCATCGAAAGTGGGTTGTAGTGGGTATGTTGGCCTGCGGGTCGCTCCAAGCAAGTCTGTTGGACCAAGTGCCAAGTTCAACAGGCCCCCTAGGCACGACTTGTGCCTGGCCCGAGGCCGGGCTCGGGTAGTAGAAGAACTCCCGAAATCCTCTCCTTGAGGTTACCTTGAGGTGCTTCCGGGGGCTTAGCGTCCCGCGGCCCGGTCGTCGACCAGGCCTCCTGGTTGCTGGACTGCTCCAGGTATTCCACCCGTCGTCGTCGTCAAATGTTCTTGCTCTGCGTCAGGTTGGGTTTCTTCCTGAGGGAGTTTACATCGCAGAGATCTTGGAAAAAAACATGTCGGTGTCCATCAGAATAATTTTGTGTGCGAAATCATCAATGATTTCCGTAAAGATCTTCGACTGATAACTTTTATCTTTAATCTGCTAAAAAGTGTTATGGTGAACAAATTCCGACAATGTTTAAATTTATTCCAGTGGAAAAAAATAAAATTGTTAGTTTTATAGCCAGATTCCTATTTAAGTAAGGGTTGAGATTTGTTCAGATTTATTCTGCTGGAAACCATTAACAGCGATGGGGAAATCTGGTGATTTTTGCTTTTTAAGATTTATTCTTGTGGAAGTGGATAATAATGAAGGAACCCTGAGACGTATTTAGATTTATTGAGGTGGTCATTAGTAGTGGAGGAATTCTGGTGAAATACATTGTTGGTGTGTATTCTCCACGAGGGCCTCCATGGCGCAGTAGGCTGCAGGTTCACAACACGGCCTCCTGTGTGTGTGCACAAGTACTACATGAGGGTAAGCTTTTATTTTATCTAGTGTGTGTACTCGCCTATCTGTATCTGTTGGCGAGAGCTTCAGCTCTTGGGCCCAGGGTTTCGACTTTTAATCGATTGGCGTATCGGGTTCATATTTGGCTCTGTTGTATCTACATTTAAAGCTGTCTATGGATTTTGCATCCAACACTTGGCGCATCCCAGTTGTTCACTACTGACATGGAACAAAAATGTGTACTCACCTAGTTGTGTTTGCGGGGGTTGAGCTCTGGCTCTTTGGTCTCGCCTCTCGACTGTCAATCAACAGGTGTACAGATTGCTGAGCCTATTGGGCTCTATCATATCTACACTTAAAACTGTGTATGGAGTCAGCCTCCACCACATCACTTCCTAATGCATTCCATTTGTCAACCACTCTGACACTAAAAAAGTTCTTTCTAATATCTCTGTGGCGTTTCCACCTGTGTGTGTGTGTGTGTGTGTGTGTGTGTGTGTGTGTGTGTGTGTGTGTGTGTGTGTGTGTGTGGTGTGGCTGGCTCATTTAGGTACTTCCATATATACGTGTACTATCCCCCGCTAAATAGTTTGTCAGTCTCTGCCCTGTTTATTCCCATAAGTATTTTGTATGTGGTAATCATGTCTTCTCTCCCAGTAACGTGAGATTTAACACCTGTAACATTTCCTCGTAGCTCATACCTCTCGGCTCTGGGACTAGTCTGGTGGCACTGAATTGGTCTGACATAAACGATATAAGAGATTGTGCCTCATTGCTCAGTCCTACAGGCAGTTCTTGTACTACCCAACCTCCCATGTGCAGCTGATGAAATTCTTTTGATGAGGAATTCTGGTGGCATTGGGGGTAATGTCAGTATCACGCCTTTGTACGGAACCTCGTGTTTGTTTTTTCCAGTTCTCGGCTTCATTACTTTACACTTGCTAAAGTAAACTTCTAGCAGCCCACTTGAGGGTCCATATTCTAATTGTGTCCATGT
This sequence comes from Procambarus virginalis, assembly GCA_020271785.1. NCBI lineage: Eukaryota > Metazoa > Arthropoda > Malacostraca > Decapoda > Cambaridae > Procambarus > Procambarus virginalis. Next base: position 5,869,561 of record WNGS01162157.1, read on the forward strand.
CCTCTTTTTTTTAAAGTTTCGTGTAGTCTTGGTATTTAAACCTCATCATTTTTGCATTGAGAGGAAGGACTCTTTATCTCCTCTCATCGGTGGTTCACATAGATTACAAATGTGATCGGCCCCAGACCTGGCACTTGTAGCACGCTACTGGCAACATCTCGCCACTCTGAGGTCTCTCTCCTTGTGACCTTTTTCTGTTGCTGAGGTACTCCTTTATCTACTAGAGTACCTTCACCTGTGTGTGTGTGTGTGTGTGTGTGTGTGTGTGTGTGTGTGTGTGTGTGTGTGTGTGTGTGTGTGTGTGTGTGTGTGTGTGTGTTAGAGAGGGGGGGGGGAAGGAGAGGGAGGTACTTGAATAGGGGCCTTTTTTGTTTAAAGGATATTCATTACTGTTGAGAAGAAGTAACCGGCATAGCAGCTGTGGATTCGTCCCTGTGATCAAAGCTGTTTTTTTTCAATTGATGGAGGTCTGGAAGTCTTGTACGCAGTTTGCTGCGACTATGGAAGTTGGTTTGGTGAAGGAGGGGGGAGGGGCGGTTCTCTAGTATTGTGCAACTTAGTCGAGTAGAAGCTTGTGGAGACAAGGAGGGGGGTAGGGTGGGTGTCCATTAGTGGAGAACGTAGTCTTATTAAAGGGGTGATGGGGAAGGAGTAGGTGGAGGGAAGGAGGACAGTTGGGGACGTTGGGGTGTGGGATAGGGGCGGGGCGGGCGGGGGAGAGGATATGAGAGTCGGTGGCAGGTGGTGTGTGACTCCTGCGGCCGCTAGATCAATACTGGCTCGCCACCGACCTCGCCACCCACTACTTCGACCTAGTGCTCCTCTTCCTTCCTCCCTCCTCTCTCTTTCTCTCTTTCTCTTTCTCTCTTTCTCTCTCTTTCTCTCTGTCTCTTCTCTGTCTTTCTTTGTCTCTTTCTGTCTTTCTTTGTCTCTTTCTCTGTCTTTCTCTTTCTCTTTCTCTTCCTTCCTCTGCCAACAGGGAGTAAGGTTACCATAAGCCATCGTTGTACAGAACATTGTCAACACAGACGGACTAGGGCTGCGCACATTACACCATAAATGGCTCAACTATTGCCGGAGGCCAGGTAGAAGTAGTCTCTGGAAACTACAGAATCTGCCGAAGGAGGTGCATGATGGTTGTTATGGCAGTGAGAGCTTCCGGCCACCACACCATAACCTCGTGGATCAAGCTATAGCCGGGGGAGGGCTGTCCTCGGGTCGGGTTGCCAGAGTCAAAATGTGTCCAAACAGACTAAAGGGGAAGGGCTGTGAACCGTAGTTATATATATTTTCTCGACTCTGTTTTTTTAGTAAACTTTTCAGTCTTTTCCCGTCACCATCCCTCTTAATTTTCCTTTCCCTCGCCTTCTTTCTCTCCGAGTCGCCTCCTACGTAATTTTATTGCTGCCTGGCTAGTGCCTCTAAGACGTCTGCAGGGTCCTCGGCCTTCCCTGCCCCAGGGCCTTCTGATTGGTGAATTTTCTTAGTCGTTTTACTAAGAGTGCCTTCCCCCTGTCTTGTCTTCCCCCCCCCCCCCCCCACCCGCTGTCAATATGAGGTCCTACCAGGCAGGAGCTCTTGCTACTGATCCGTCCCCGTGTGACCTGACCCGGAGGGGAACTGCTTGCAAATCACCACACTGAAATAATTCCCTAAGAAACCGCGTGCGTGTGTACTCGCCCTAGTTGTGCTTGCGGGGCTTGAGCTTGGGTTCTTGGTCCCGGCTCTCGACCGTCAATCTACTGGTGTACAGATTCCTGAGCTTCTCGAGTTCTGTCATATCAACATTTGAAACTGTGTATGGAGTCGGCCTCCACCACATCACTGCCTAGTGCATCACACCACATCACACACGCGTGTGTGATGTGTTTTGGCCCCAGTGATGGTTGTTGGGCAGTAGGGCGCCAGACAGCTGGGTGGACAGCGCTTTGGATTCGTAGTCCTGAGGTTCTGGGTTCGATCCCCGGTGGTGGCGGAGACAAATTGGCAAAATGTTTCTTTCACCCTGACGACGACCTGAGACACCCTCCAGTATGCTCTCTGGTATGCTCTCTGGTATGCTCTCTGGTATGCTCTCTGGTATGCTCTCTGGTATGCTCTCTAGTATGCTCTCCTGGTATGCTTTCTAGTATGCTCTCTGGTATGCTCTAGTATGCTCTTCTGGTATGCTCCCGCGCGCTCCCACTACCACTTTGCACTTCAGATTTCATTTCCCCCTGTCATATTCTTAGTCGACTTGAGAATGGTCCAAGACGGACAGAACGTCGTCGTCTCTGCACCTTCTAGTGTGGGGTCTGGTCAACATATTCTTAGTCACTTCGTAGTTTCTATTGACTTGCGCCCAAAATATTTCCAGAAGAAAATAATTTTGTTTTCTCGTGTTCCCAGCAAGTCGATCTTCATATTAGCGTACCCGCCAAGTGATGTTTGCCTTCATAAGATTTTTTATTTTCAGACTCGTTCATATGCTAGAAGTTTTGGTTCATTAGTTGTTCCAGAATTTGTTTGTTGAAATTTTATATTAGTGATGTACAAGGGCTAAGAACTATCGGATCTATTCTGGGTGTTATATACTCTGTTCCTGCTATACCGTTATACTGTCGGTAGACTGAGTACCTGGTTGGTTGATACCTGGTTGATGGGGTTCTGAGAGTTCTTCTACTCCTCAAGCCCGGCCCGAGGCCAGGCTTGACTTGTGAGAGTTTGGTCCACTAGGCTGTTGCTTGGAGCGGCCCGCAGGCCCACATACCACCACAGCCCGGCTGATCCGGAACTTCTCTTCGGAGTAATTGTAACTTTTATACCGCTGTCCACTGAATGGGGGGGGGCGGGGGGGGGGCGGTGCTGTAGGCTAAACATGGCAATAGGGACACCAGCTCTCCACATATGTCAGTTGCTTATTTAGAAACTGTACTCGTGTCGGTCTCCAGCCGTTGTTGATGTGCATTGAATTTTGTAACTAGCTTATAAAGACTGTAACTTGATTAGCTAAATGACTTTTGGGGTTCAATCTCCGAGCCCATTGTGCCTCGGTAACCTTTCCACTACCGCCCACATTATGAGTATGGGTGCATAATAAATGAACTAAACTAAAAACTAACATGAACATAACTAGCCGGTGTCTCGGTGTTAAGAGAGGACTCGATAAACGCTTCCATAACCTTGCGATGATCAATGATATCTGATCAACCAGGCTGTGATTCATACGTTAGGCTGCGAGCAGCCGCGTCCAACAACCTAAAGCATACTTGGAGAGGGTTCTGGGAGTTCTACTCCCGAGCCGGCCTGAGGCCAGGCTCGACCAGGCTCGACTTGTGATAACTTGGTCCACCAGACTATTGCTTGGAGCGGCCCGCAGGCCCACATATCCACTACATCATGGTTAGTCCGGCACGTCTTGCAAGAACTTGTTTAAGTACCTCTTGAATACATCCATTTGGTTGACCAAACTACCAACCAGGAAGCCATTTGGCCGCGGGGACGTGCATCCTCTGAACCACTAAAAGGTAGTGGACCTTGATCCACTACCTTTTGGGCATCAGTAGGCCACAAGGCAACGGGGCATCAGTAGGCCAGGGTCAAAATGATCTCATGATTTGAATTAAGAAACATAGCTTTCCCGGCGCGTGTCTTGGTCAGCTGAGTGGCTACAAGTGTGGTCACATGGTAAGCCAGCTGGTCTTGGCTAGGCACGGGTCTCGGGCTTAGATATTAGTACATTAAACGGATTAATAAATGATGTGGCTAGACCTTTTGTATCTTTTTCTATAGCTTGTGATGTATTTACATAGCGGCGCCCACGCTCGACAACGAGGAGGGTGCAAAAATTTAGGACACACATGAGCACATTTAAGTGCTTTGCAATACCTGCGCATGTTTGTACCTGCCTGCCTGCTTGCTTGCTTGCTTGCTTGCCTGATGAATTGCAAGATCAATATGAAGTAGTCTAATGGTAGAGTGGAGCGCGCGCGCCTTGGATCACTGGCCATTATAAACTGCCTTCATCCACCTCTTGTGACACGGGCACAGGAAGACTAGGGCCTCCCAGGTGGCCACTGGTGGTGTGGTGGGCCCAGGTGGCCACTGGTGGTGTGGTGGGTCCAGGTGGCCACTGGTGTGGGTGGTGGGTCCAGGTGGCCACTGGTGGTGTGGGGGGCCCAGGTGGCCACTAACAATGACCTGGCTAGAATAGGTAACAAAAGGGGTGTAACTTCTAGGGCGTGCAGCCCAGCTCCCTCGCTACTTGTACTCTCTCGACCACTATAATG
>WNGS01162157.1:5873853-5888212 GCA_020271785.1 Procambarus virginalis
TGAATGTTAAACCTTGGCAGTATATTTTTTTAAATTTAAAAATGGTCTTTAGTAACCCAGGTATTGCGGCAATTAATGTTCAGCATGTACGTCAACTTAAGTAATTATAAATGTACAAACATTTAAAATAAGGTCTTTGAATAATAATAATTATTATTATTATCCTGGACTGTTTTCTAAGAAGTTCCGGACCAGCCGGGCTGTGGTGGTATGTGGCCCTGCGGGCCGCTCCAAGCAACAGCCTAGTGGACCAACGCTCTCAAGTCGAGCCTGGCCTCGGGCCGGGCTTGGGGAGTAGAAGAACTCCCAGAACCCCATCAAGCAGGTATTAAGCAAGCAGGTACCACCGCTACTACCCCATCCCTGACCCTACTAGAACGTCGCATTTTGACCTATACCCATGGCCAAAAAATGGACTAGAAAACGGAAGTGGCTGCGCGAAAAACATAATGTCCTGTTTTATGTTTTAGTGGTCCTGCTTGAGGTACTTCGGGGCTTACGTCTCCCGCGGCCCGGTCGTCGACCAGGCCTCCTGGTTGCTGGTGATCAACCAAGCTGTTAGACGTTAGTTGCTCGCAGCCTGACGTACGAATCACAGCCTGGTTGATCAGGTATCCTTTGGAGTGCGTATCCAGTTCTCTCTAACACTGTGAAGAGTCGGCCAGTTATGCCCCTTATGTGTAGTGGAAGCTTGTTGAACAGTCTCGGGCCTCTGATGTTGATAGTTCTCTCTGAGTATCGTAACCTACCCGGATCCTCTGGTAGGTTAGGACGAGGGCACTTTAGTACCACATTTCCTTGACGTTGGGAGACCTTAGTTGGACGGACTGCCCTCCCTCCCACTCTTCTACCAATCCTTCATATTGAGTGCATGAAGCTCCACCAATGACCGACCTGTTCGCATCCCGCCCGTCCTCCTAAGGTTTCCCAACGTCCAAAACTGTCGTACTAAAGTGCCCTTATCCTACCTACTAGAGGACATAACATAAAACAGGACAGGAAGTCTTTTTCCCGAGCCGCTTTCATTTCTAGTACGACAATTTTTGGCCTTGGTAGAGTATCGTCTAATGCGACGTTCTTGTGGATATGGGGTGCCATTTGTATTACCCGGTCGCACTATGGAGTATAACTTCTCTTGTCACCCTCGTGTCACTCGACTAACTTGTTTCACGTTGCATCATTTTGCCATAAGTGGTTATTGATTGATGAATATTTACGCCACTCGTGAGGTGGAACGAGTATGAATACTCCCTTAAGAGCAGCGTTCCATGTGAAGCTTGCTTTGCGGCTATTCATGCCCGTGCCACCTCTTGAGTAAAATCTTCATCAGTCATTATGTGGGTCTTGCTTTTTTGTACCTCAATCGTGTGAAGATAAGGAGTGGGAATGAGGTACACGCCCCACGTTTTGGTTGCGTCTCTATTACAATGGTGGCTGTGTCATGCAGATAGCCAGCCTCTCGTGTGTGTGTGTGTACTCACCTAGTTGTACTCACCTAGTTGTGCTTGCGGGGGTTGAGCTCTGGCTCTTTGGTCCCGCCTCTCAACCGTCAATCAACAGGTGTACATTTTCCTGAGCCTAATGGGCTCTATCATATCTACATTTGAAACTGTGTATGGAGTCAGCCTCCACCACATCGCATTCCTAATGCATTCCATTTGTCACCACCACTCTGACACTAAAAAAGTTCTTTCTAATATCTCTGTGTCTCATTGTGGGCACTCAGCTTCCACCTGTGTCCCCTAGTGCGTGTGCCCCTTGTGTTAAACGAGCCTGTCTTTATCAGACCCTGTCGATTCCCCTGAGAATTCTTGAATGTGGTTGATTCATCGTCCCCCCCTAACTCTTCTGTCTTCCACGAAGTGAGGTTTAATTCCTGCAGTCGCTCCATGTAGCTCATACCTCTCGAGCTCGGGTACTAGTCTGGTGGCAAACCAAAGTTTGCTTGTTCCCAGTTTAGCTTATGCTTGCTACTAGATAGGGACTCCATGCTAGGAGCTGCATAACTCCAGGATTGGTACTGAGGCATATGTGGTTACTAAGATTCTGAAGATTCCTTACACAAGTTTCTAAAGGCCGTTTTATGTTAGCCAACCCTGGCATATGCTGCTGATTGTTATCCTCTTGATCTGAGCTTCAGGGGACAGGTCTGGCGTGATATCAACCTCCCAGGTCTTCCTCTCTCTTCTGACTCTTGGAAAGTATTTCATCCTCCCAAATGATACCTTGGTATCTGTCTCCTGCTTCCCACCCCTATCGGGTTCATTAGCTACATTTGCTTGGGTTACACTCTACAGCCATTTGTTCGACATTCCTGCAGCTGTGTCCAGGTTTCTTGAAAGTTCTCAAGCTGCCCTCCTACTGTCTTAATCCTTCCATAATTTTGGCGTCGTCCAGCAAACATTGACGAGAATGAGTCTATACCTCTCTGGGAGATCATTTACGTATATCATGAAACCGGATAGGTCCAAGTACAAGAGTCCTGTGGGACTCTCATCTGGTGACTTCACGCCATGTCTGAGGTCTCACCCCTCACTGTACCTCTCTGCTTCCTTTGCTTAGGTACTCCCTTATCCACTGGAGCCGCCCCATACCTGGTTACTCCTGCCTGTTCCTCCTTAGCTTATGCATCAACCCTTTTATGGGAGTCCTTGTGTCAAGGCTTCCGACAGTCCAAAAAAAATGCACGTCCGCCCCTACCCTTCTCTTTCTTGCTTAATTCTTGTCACCTGATCGTAGAATTCTATCAATCCTGTAAGGCAAGATTTACCCTCCCTGAACCCATGTTGATGGGTTGTCACGAAGTCTCTTCTCTCCAGATGTGTTACTAGGTTTTTTCTCACAATCTTCTCCATCACCTTGCATGGTATACAAGTTAAGGACACTGGCCTGTAGTTCAGTGCCTCTTGTCTGTCACCCTTTTTGTATATTGGTACTACATTAGCAGTCTTCCATATTTCTGGTAGGTCCCCCGTTTCCAGTGACTTACTATACACTATGTTGAGTGGTAAGCAAAGTGCTCTTTCAATACCCATGGCGAGATTCCATCCGGCCCAACAGAATTTCTCACATCCAAATAGCTTGGCGCTTTCCCCATGATAATTCCCTTCCCCCCCCAGCGGTAAGCCCTGTTGTCCTGGTGGGCTTCGAAGCCCTATCCCCTCCGTTTATCTCGTCCTGTTGAGGGAGTCGAACCGAGATTGTATATCTAACCCGATGGCGTTGTAAATATTTCATTTATATTACGAAGAAGATATGCTTTGGGGCAAAGATGTGGCGGTGGATGTTCCTAGCCCCGGGATGGCGGTCTGTGCCACGCTCTGTAGAGGTTCTCTCGGTGTCTGTGCCACGTTCTGTAGTGGTTCTCTTGGTGTCTGTGCCACGTTCTGTAGTGGTTCTCTTGGTGTCTGTGCCACGCTCTGTAGTGGTTCTCCTGGTGTCTGTGCCACGCACTGTAGTGGTTCTCCTGGTGTCTGTGCCACGCTCTGTAGTGGTTCTCTGGGTGTCTGTGCCACGCTCTGTAGTGGTTCTCTGGGTGTCTGTGCCACGCTCTGTAGTGGTTCTCCTGGTGTCTGTGCCACGCTCTGTAGTGGTTCTCCTGGTGTCTGTGCCACGCTCTGTAGTGGTTCTCCTGGTGTCTGTGCCACGCTCTGTAGTGGTTCTCTGGGTGTCTGTGCCACGCTCTGTAGTGGTTCTCTTGATGGAAGAGAATGTTAGCTCGTCGTTGACAGTAACCTAACCCCATTCCGAGTGTTGATAGGAGCTTTATTCCGGTAAAGCTTTATTGGTTTTATATGAAATCGGTTAGAATACCCAGGTAGAGTCTGGCCAGTTTACCTGACAATGTGTGTTAGTTTAATTTTGGTGATAATCTAGCCTATTAGGGAAGACGGAGGCAGTAGCCTCATTTGCCTCGCGTAGTCATAAATTGTATTTAAATGACAAGATTGCCAACGAATCATTTGGTTCTAACATGGCCGCATTAGTCGTATAATAAACCACTGAATTTGTAATATAGTCACTTTGTGTCCAGAGCCAAATCGAGAACTAACCTTGAGGTGCTTCCGGGGCTCAGCGTCCCCGCGGCCCGGTCGTCGACCAGGCTTCCTGGTTGCTGGACTGATCAACGAGGCTGTTAGACGCGGCTGCTCGCAGCCTGACGTATGAGTCACAGCCTGGTTGATCAGGTATCCTTTGGAGGCTAAGGGAAAGTATTTTGGGAAAGTATTAAGGGAATTACTAAGTATTTTGGGAAAGTACTAAGGGAAAGTATTTTGCTAAGCTTTTACAGAACTTATGTGAAAATGAAACAAATGTGAATATTGGAGCCAATTCGAGCAATACAACTGGCCTATCAATACACTGATAGGCCAGATTTATACGGATTACGGTAATCGCTAGGCTTTAAGCGCTCACCTCCCCATACACGCCAACATGTGAAAAAAGACAAATTGAATGCCATATTGGTTAAGATCGGAGGTGAACGTGGAGGCGAGGGCGGAAGGAGAGCTCATTTGACATTTAAGATCGCGAGAGGTCAAAGGTTAAAGGCTCTTAGTTTTCGGCGATCGTAAATTGGTTGTCTCTGAAGTTAATTTTTTTTGTATAAGTTTAAGGCGGTCAAAATTCCAGTTCAGTTGGAATATTAAGCGTCATGGAAGGTCACACACGTGACCAGTCTGGGGAATGGTAGAGGTCATAAATAAGTTAAAGGAAGGTCAAAGCCAGAGATGCCAGCAAGGTCAAAGCCAGAGATGCCAGCAAGGTCAAAGCCAGAGATGCCAGCAAGGTCAAAGATCACGAGAAGTCAAGCAGTGGGAGGGGGAAGGATGGTCACTGTCAAATTTACCTGCTTGATACCTGCTTGAGGGGTTCTGGGAGTTCTTCCACTCCCCAAGCCCGGCCCGAGGTCAGGCTTAGACTTGTGAGAGTTTGGTCCACCAGGCAGTTGCTTGGAGCGGCCCGCAGGCCCACATATCCACCACAGCCCGGTTGGTCCGGCACTTCTTGAAGAATACGATCTAGTTTTCTCTCGATGTCCACGGTTATTCCGGCAAATTTCGTTCTTTCGCCAACACATCCACGATATCAAACGTATCTGAAGTATAGAGTGTTTGAAATAGAAATTTATAACTCGTCAGTGCTTCATGGAGCCCTATTAAAATTGGTCAGATTAAACAAAAATATTTGTATTTCGAGTCGTCATAGCATTGATCCAGCACTGTTGGAGAAGGCGTGGACGGGGTTGGTGTTAGTGGCGGCTCTGGGAAGTCGCCATCCCCTTGAACCATTATAAAACCATCAACGAGGGCATGTACCCTCCACCCCCCCCTCCTCGGTTCGTAGGTGGTGGTAGTGCAGGAGGTGGTACAGGTGGTGGTGGTGCAGGAGGTGGTACAGGTGGTGGTGGTGCAGGAGGTGGTGCAGGTGGTGGTGGTGCAGGTGGTGGTGGTGCAGGAGGTGGTACAGGTGGTGGTGGTGCAGGAGGTGGTACAGGTGGTGGTGGTGCAAGAGGTGGTGCAGGTGGTGGTGGTGCAGGAGGTGGTACAGGTGGTGGTGGTGCAGGAGGTGGTACAGGTGGTGGTGGTGCAGGAGGTGGTACAGGTGGTGGTGGTGCAGGAGGTGGTACAGGTGGTGGTGGTGCAGGAGGTGGTACAGGTGGTGGTGGTGCAGGAGGTGGTACAGGTGGTAGTGCAGGTGGTGGTGTTGGCTGGCAAGAGAGGAGTTCACTCCCGCTGCCCGTCATGCGTGTCTCCATTCTCTTCACCCCAAAGTCTTCATGTCTTGACCCTCGTGTATAGCAACATACAACCTTTAAGTCCTACGTGGAAAGGCAAGAGTCCATGGACACCGGTGCCACACTCTACCTGGAGGGGGAGGTCTGGAGTTGTTCTACTCCGAGGCCAGGCGCGACACTATATATACTAATACTATAATATACTGCCCATGGCCTCACTATTTTCTTAGCTATGTCACGTTCTTGTAATTTCATTTTAAATTATTCATAATACACTCTGAAAGTGTTAGACACGTTGGTTGCAGAGGTGCACGTAGGAACACACCACGAGACATGGCAGGGTGTGCAGAAGTGGTAAGCTTAATGTACACATTACGGGCCAAAGACTTTTCAACGCTCCCTCTAATCATAAGGGGCATAAATAGCTGACCTTTAGCAGTGTCCAGAAGAGAATTTGATAAACGCCTCCAAAGGATACCTAATCAACAAGGCTCTGATTCATGTATCAGGGTGCCTGCAGCGGCGTTTGACAACCTGGTTGACCAACCAGGTATCAGACCACTAACCAAGAGACCTTGTCTCGGGGACATAGATTTCTGGAATCAATAAAAAAAAGGTAGGGTAGTGCGTTTCGACGACTCTAGAGGGCGGTAGAGTCTAGCCTTTGATCCCCTTTCCCTTCTGTCTGGCCATAGAATATGAGAGACTGAGTTTTAAATCGTCTAGAGATGTTTTTTGAATTTGAGTGTGTGTGGGGCACATTTTGAACAGTGAAAGAGTTTGAGGAGCGAACCATGCTAGCTTGTTTCCCTTCGTCGGTGTCGGGTCACTCACGTGCTGGTACGTTGAACACTCTTGCCACAGCTCCACGGTTTAAGAGAAGAAGAAAAAGGTATCAAGCAGGTATCAACCAGGTGTGGAACTTGTGTTTTAGGGGGAGGGGGAGGGATTGTAATCCTATTGGGCCGCAAAACTCGTCTCTCATCCACATTGACAGTGAAGTAATGGATGTAAATGTAATCCAAAAGTTACGTGTAAATTGTGTTTATTTAATGACCTGGTTACGGCGCCAGAGGAGATAGTTGTCAATCACTCCATATCTGACCGAGCGTCATGGGGCTGCATTTTTTTGAAGCATCATAAGAGAACATTAAAGCGGATGGAACACGTTGAACTTTTAAGTGAATAACGCTGCTCAGATGCTTATGGAGGCTCTTAATGCAGGCCGCCTTGCTAAGGTTTCCCAACGTCAAGAGAAAACGGTCCATTTAAAGTGTCCTGTCCTAACCTACCCAGAGGACTCAAAACAGTGAAGTGAAGAAGAAATAGTGAAGAACAGGGGTGCATAGGCACGATTAGAGAGAACTGTATAAACATCAGAGGTCCGCGGTTGTTCAACACCCTCCCAGCGAGCATAAGAAATATTGCCGGAACAACAGTGGACATCTTCAAGAGGAAACTAGATAGTTTCTTTCAGGGAGTGCCGGACCAAACCGGGCTGTGGTGGGTATGTGGGGCTGCGGGGGCCGCTCCAAGCAACAGCCTGGGGACCAAAACTCTCACAAGTCGAGCCTGGCCTCGGCCCGGGCTTGGAGTTAGAAGAACTCCCAGAACCCCATCAACCAGGTATCAACCAACCAGGTAACCAGAAAACGGGAAAGTAGTCACTTTCGCGAGCCGCTTCCATTTTCTAGTCCGACAATTTTTGTCCCTGTGAACGTATACGATCGAAAAGCGACGTTCTTTGTAGGAGGACAACGGGTTCCTTCATGTCTAGTGCGGACATGACGACTTAGTTCTCTTTCTATATTATCTGTTAACTAAAAAAAAATGATAAACTATAATTTTGACGATTTTTATACAGGATCGTTATTTCCTATATGCGTGCGAAGACAGTATTGGAAACCGGTTGGTGTATACATAACACAGCATTATCATACACAGGAGGCTGTGTCTGGCCGCCCATAGTGGGTGGGGGCGGAGGGGTGACGAGGTGGGTGGAGGCTGTAGACTGACAGATTGACGGACGGGGAGAAAGTGACAGGAAAGGCGAAATGGACTGCAATGGCGTGTAGAATGTATAGAGAAGAAGGGACATAAACGGAAGACAAAGTTAAGTGGGAAGGAACGTAAAGACGGTACAGCGACGCTCAGACGGGGCTTAGAATGTGGCCAAGAGTGTGTTACCTGGTTGATACCTGGTTGATGGGGTTCTGGGAGTTCTTCTACTCCCCAAGCCCGGCCCGAGGCCAGGCTCGACTTGTGAAGGTTGTGAAGCTCGACTCACTGTGTTACACAGTGAAAGAGTGTGTTAGTGTGTTCTTGGCGCGACACCTCGCTCGGGATTGTGTACATATTGACAGTAGTGAATTGACTTGTTGCTGCAGCGTGCAGGCCTAAGTCTCGCTGCCTGCGCATGTGCACTTTCATTTAGGAGTAACAACGTTTTGATGATTGAAAATGTGGATTTCCCTGTAAGCTTTACTTAACAAAATCAGAGGTAAAAATAAAGCTTTTATATATAGACGACCATTTAACTTAGTCTCGCACCTTGTATGTACCAAGGGATAATTCTGAGAGGCGAGGCGCTATGGAGGTGCATTGAGTTAAGAATATAAGAGACGTGTGATGTTTGTAACGGATGATATATACATAAACTCGTCCCGTAAAGCCTATTACATTATGGCTACGTAATAATAGACCATCATTTTGAGGACGAGGTGTGTTAGTGTGCGCTGCAAGAGTCGTATCGTAGTAGCAGCTTCGAAAGAGACATTAATCTGACTTTAATTTATTGAAGAAATTTCATATCCATTTATCACTAGTCACTACTGATAGTTTCCTGTGTATAATTGGACACGTTTTTAGTTATTTGGTGATGTGTGTGTTGGAACACGCGAGGGAGTACGAGGCGGGAGTCTTTAACATAACCTGTTTAGCCTCTACGTTAAATATGACCCACACTTTCTCTCTCTTGCGCAAATTACAACATATAAGGAGCTGTACTTTTTCTTGTGGCAGGTTTTGGCCACACCCAGGAGTAAAGCTTCACTTGTTGTAGGAGTTATAATCCCGTGCCATGTTCGTCCGGGGCTGGCACACGTCTCCAGTTAACCTGCTTGATGGGGTTCTGGGAGTTCTTCTACTCCCCAAGCCCGGCCTGAGGCCAGACTTGACTTGTGAGAGTTTGGTCCATCAGGAGAGCTGTTACTAACAACTCTTGGAGAGTTGGATCTGTTTCAATCTGAGCTGGATCTGAGGCTCTGTTACTAACAACACTCTGGCGAGGTTCAAGTCAGGTGGGCAAAGGACCGACACAACCACCAAACCAGTATGTTTTAGTATGTTTTAAAGTGTTTAAAAGTGAAAGCTGTGGGACTGCGTAGTGCGCGCACACACACTCGGAAAATTTATGAACTTAATGATAATCTGGCTGCAGTTGAAAGTTAAGACGGCGCTGCAAGACGGCCTACGGTTTGAAAAGTTGATGTTTGGTTTCCCAATGAAGGGCGGCAGCCATAACATAGGTGAAGTTAGGTACTGAGGCGGAGATCAGGGGCCAGATTCACGAAAGCACTTACGCAAGTACTTACGAACGTGTACATCTTTCCTCAATCTTTGACGGCTTTGGTTACATTTATTAAACAGTTTACAAGCATGAAACCTTCCCATTCAACTGTTGTTATTGTTATAAACAGCCTCCTGGTGCTTCGGAGCTCATTAACTGTTTAATAATTGGAAACAAAGCCGCCAAAGATTGAGAAGATATAAACGTTCGTAGGTGCTTGTGTAAGTGCTTTCGTGAATCTGGTCCCAGGTGCAAAAAACAACGGAGATCGCGCCACTTTACAAAGGAGGTAGTAAAGCAAACGTTTTGTTTTGTAACCAGATAAATATAAAATCTTTGATTAATAAGCAGAATAATAATCATAAATTTCTGTAGTGAGAAATGTCAATTGACGCGAGCTGTTGTCTTAAGGGTTACGTATGCAGAGTTAATTATCAAAGAAAGCATTAAAAGAGTGTAGAATCTGCTATCATTGAACTTTGCAACACCATCAAACAGAAAACAAAGGAAAATCAATGTTTTCCCATTGTTAAATATACAATAAAAACTTTTCCTTTTGTAATATTATTTGCCAATACATTGACCTAAGCTTTTTTGTCTTCATAAACAGCTAAGCCTTGTGTATCGAGTGTATTTGATAAAGCACTTAAGACGAATTGTCATTTTGAATATATGTACTAAAATTTTGGTGGTTCTTTGCATGGTTGTCGGCAAAGATCCCCAAATGATGGTTGAACGTCTTTGTGATCCGTTTAACCAGATAAGTTAACTGTTTATAATCATCACAGTGATTATAGTTATTGCATATGATGACTTTACTTAACCACGTCTCCTTGTTATGCAATAGTCACAATTTTGGTCATGTTCACAATTTTTGTTTACCAGTTTTGGAACCCTAGCCTAAAATATTTAAGGTATACCACTGTTGTATAGTGCTCTTGACAGTAACATAATTGCTTCCCAAAGGCCATTGCATCAAACAAGCATTATTTTGCATCTATGCATCTTGTTACCTTAAAGTTTTAACCATTTATATTTTTTCTTGTTTACAGTGTGCGGCGACATCCACGGGCAGTTCTATGACCTCATGAAGCTATTTGAGGTCGGGGGCCCCCCAACTGTACTAAATATCTCTTCTTAGGGGACTATGTAGACAGGGGCTACTTTAGTATAGAGGTAAGTAGTGTGTGTGTGTGTGTGTGTGTGTGTGTGTGTGTGTGTACTTATTTGTGCTTGCGGGGGTTGAGCTCTGGCTCTTTGGTCCCGCCTCTCAAGCGTCAATCAACAGGTGTGCAGGTTCCTTAGCCTATTGGGCTCTATCATATCTACACTTGAAACTGTGTATGGAGTCAGCCTCCACCACATCACTTCCTAATGCATTCCATTTGTCAACCAGTGTGTGTGTGTGTGTGTGTGTGTGGGGGGTAGGGAGGGGAGTGGGTTGGCCAGTCACACACATGTGACTGGCCAAAATGTTTGTATTAAATCCAGTTTTCTCATTTGGAAATTACTCTCAAAATTACAATTGGATGATGTGTATTACAATAATTACAATTGGATGAACTAGTATATAGTGGCAGAGGTTAACAACCACATGCCAGAGAGCTTACAAGACCTTGTAAGCAGTTTTACACAAACTGCCAATGAAGCGTTCAACAAAAAGATTAGTTAATTAGATTTCATCTTGAATACCGATAAATACCAGGGACAAAACTCTAGACCTGTATTTGTACAATGAAGGGTAAACTAGGTTCCCCCCCCCAGGTTTTTTCCCCACAAGTTATAAGACAGATGTGACACAGTAAACAGGTGTCGGTTTGTGTGTCAGAATGGCTTGCCTGGCCAGGATAAGATCAAGCTGTGGTTGAGATAACATTATAATATACTGGCGTGAGAGAGAGATGGTATGAAGCGTAAACCTCTATGAAAAGTGTGATGCCACGAGCATAGTGTGAACATCGTAGGCCACCACTGCTCACTCCCCTGCCCCACAAACATGTGAGCAATGTATAGCGAAAACGAACCCGGTTTTGAATGTGGTGTATATTGTGGGTTGGTGAGTGTGTGTGTTCCTTAAGGCCGCGGGTCTGGGCAGAACAGCTTGCGTGGACGCAAGCGGCACGATTGCGTACATGTTCACTTGCCAAACTGACCTAGAATGGGTAGAGTTGTGTAATGGCGAGTCGAGGTTGTTTGGGCTTGCAATGATGAAAATTGAAGGGTTGAAAGGCAGGATTGATGGGGTGGAAGAACGGAGGCCATTACCCCAGAACTGGGGTAGTGCCAGCACGCACGGCACCGGTTGCCACAGGTGCCTCTTAATAGAGGTCAAACGTTGAAGGTCTCGAGGCGAAATGTCTGCTCTCTTGATTATGAAGATTATGATGGTCTACAATGTCTTGAGTGGAGGGCTTGCTGATGTTAACGTCTCGTTATGTCTGGGGCGACATGCCTCCAGGCTCTAATATTGAGTCGCGCGTATGTGTGCACACACACTTGGACTGTCTCACACAGCGTACATATCAAGGAACTGGAGATAGATCAGGCAAATCTGAGATCATACAAAGTAACATTGATTAGCGAGAGGCGGTAGTCAAGGCGCATTATAAATGCAACCATTTGTGATGGTTCTATAAATAGGTGGGCGAGGGTGTGGCGAGCACTGACCTTGGTTACACTCGCTATTTATAGTTTGCCGTAGCTCTCGCCCATTTACGGGCTCACCATAGCCCGTGCTACATGCACACTTCGTTCCGAGTAGCTAAATCTAAAACAACTCTCGCCTGCTTCACTATACCACCAAGATCACACACACACCAGGAAGAGTTAACACCGTAAGGGCACTGTAGCCACAGGTGTCGGCGTACGAGGGGGAAGAGTCCTTACGAAAGCTGAACTCTGATAATCGTCCACAGATCGTTCTATGCAATATAAGACCGAAAAGCCGCCCTGATGTCTGTCATCCTTCAAGGCTAGGTACACCCAGGTGTTGGAGCTTGGGTCTTTGAACGGGAAATGCTGGTCCTGTGGCTTGTGCAGCAATGGCAGCAAGAACAGTGCAGCACGAAGTAGACCAAACGCTATTAGCGCTTAAATCTTGCCCAGAAGACTATCCGGTTGAAAGAATCGCTGATCGACCTAAAGTCCATCAGGTAAAATCATAACCCATGGTCAGATAAAGGTGCTGGCTGCTCAGAGTTGAGTAAGTTTACCTCCGTTGAAAAGTATAGAGGTGCAATAGGCACTCTCAAGAGAGCTCTTTCAACATCAGAGGCCCGAGACTGTTCAACACGCTTCCACTACACATAAGGGACATAACTGGCCGACCCCTCGCAGTGTTCAAGAGAGCTCGATAAACACCTCGGAAGGATACCTGATTAACCAGGCTGAGAGTTATACGTCAGGCTGCGAGCAGCCGCGTCCAACAGCCTGGTTGACCAGACTAGGAACTGGATTCACGCAAGCACTTACGAATCTGTACATCTTTCCTCAATCTTTGGCGGATTCGATTACAATTATTAAATAGTTAATGAGCTCCGAAGCCCCAGGAGGCTGTTTATAACAACAGTTAATTGGGAAGTTTTCATGCTTGTAAACTGTTTAATAAATATAACCAAAGGCGTCAAAGATTGGGGAAAGATGTACACGTTCGTAGGTACTTGCGTAACTGCTTCGTGAATCCGGGTCCAGCTGGAGGCCTGGTCAGAAACCGGGCTGCGGGGACCTTGAACCCCGGAACCACAGCAAGGTAAAGTAGGTATGGATTGGAATCTCCTTTACCTTCAGGTGGTCTACAGGATCAATGTTCTCGGGGCCCGGTCTCCGACCTGGCCTGCTGGTTGCCGGTCTGGTAAGCGAAATAGTTTGACGTCGCTGCTTGTAGTGTGACGGATGAATTACAGGTGATTAGACATCCTCCCACGTGCTAACCATCACGTTGATGGGTATCGGGTCGTCTTAACGTTTCACAGAGAATTAGGATCCATAATTCCTGCACCGAAATACCTCGGGAAGATGTTCAGTCACCACTTTGTTGCAGACAAAACCTTGGAGCACACAGCCTGGGGGAAACCACTGTGTTGATGGAATACACTGGACAGATCCGCTACTATTGAAACTTGCTTAGTTTCTCCTGCATCTCCTGCAGCTGACAATACAGCAGCACCCACAGCAGCTGCATAAGGCAGCCCTTTGTCCGGAAGAAGGAGAATGTGCGTGTGTGGGGGGCGTGGCTACCCTCTGGCCTTCTCGGCGGCCTCCAGCTACTAAGCTACCTAGCTCAGACATAACTTATCACCAAACTCGGCGGTGCTTGTCCCGAACAAGCACACGAGCAATAGACTACACGATTCACCAAGCTCTCACAAGTCGCGGGCCGGGCTTGGGGGAGTAGAAGACATCCCAGATGCTTCTGGGATGCACCATCCAGGTGCTTAACTGACAAATCTTTGGCAAAGTCCATTCTCTAATTACAGTCGCAAGTGCTGTACCGCTGACAACTGCTGATGGGATATAAAGTTTAACCAAGATATTAATTATAATAAACTGCCGTAGAGGGGATGACAAAAAGGCAAACTGTCCGCAGAAGGATTTGGACAGGACGAAATATTTAGAAGAATCTCTGACCCCACCTATCCAAAGTGGCTCGGTGGTGGTACTAATGACTATATATCAGATTAGCAAAAACGTTCCTAGGAAGATTTGTAGCTGGAATTTTCTTCCAATGTTAACCATGAAGATGCCCACTTGGTGTTTCATCAACATGTTTGGTCAGTTATTTAGGAACTTACCTTGAGGTTACCTTGAGGTGCTTCCGGGGCTTAGCGTCCCCGCGGCCCGGTCGTCGATGAGGCCTCCTTGGTATATTTGCCGTCAAATAAGACCCATGCTTTGGTCCCACACAACATAATATTTATACCGAGAATATACTCTATATTTATATGCATAAAATTAGGTTTTCACTATAAAATAACTTGAAAACCACTTGGAGTAAATGTTTGATGAAATGTTTTAGTTTCAAGACTTGTAAATGAGGTGCGTGTTTTACGCCGGTA
>WNGS01162157.1:5888222-5902536 GCA_020271785.1 Procambarus virginalis
TATGACGACTAGGGGGGAGGGGATAATGATAGGCTTGTGGTGGTGTTGAGTGGGTCAGTGGAGTAGGGAGGTTAGTAGCATGTAGGTAAGAGAGAGTCGGCAGAGGTTTCCAGCACGAGCCGCTGGGTGGTGTAGCTTTAGTGTGTGGGGGGGGTGGGGGAGTGTGGGGAGGGTAAGGATTGCTTGGAGTTACAGATAGGGTTTGTGAGCCTCCATAGTGTTCAGCGTTTGATGTTCTCCTCTCCCATGGTGGGGAAGTGTTAATGGCCGCCACAGCCCTGCACACCACTCCCCTCCCACTTTACACACTTACCTGCTTCATATTTTATAACAACTGGCTCTTCATCACCCTTTGTCACGCCATCTGCTTTATCCTTCCTACTCGCTAGGGAGGGGAGGGAGGGGTGCCCGGTGTAGAGTTCAAGAGATAAAAGGTTCGCAGAGCTGCAGCTCTAATAATGAGCGTCACGATATAATGGAACCAGGTAAACAAATCCAGGGAGCAGGTATGAGGCCAGACCTTCCCTGGTGCCTCATACCGCCGCCGGCGGCAGTGTAGGGAGGGAGGGGGGGCGGCACGCACCCCCTAGAGTAGGTGAAGGGGCCATGCATGAGGAATTGGCATGAGGCGGTATGCACCATGCATCAGGTGGTGACGGAGGAAGAACCCTCATGCTGTCGGTGGCGGCGATAGTAATACCATCCAGCGGGGGACTGGTGGATGCTGCATCTAGCCCCATGGACGGGGCTGAGGGGGGGGGGGCTAATAATGCTATTACTACTAATAATAAAGAACACCATTGGGGGAATCTAAAGCAGGTGACGTCAGGTGAGACGTCACCTGCTCGTCTCGCAAGGATGAACCACTCCACTTCGAATCATGGTCACCATACCTTCACACCTCACCCTTGTGTCCATGTAATTATTTTTAGGGCTGGATTTATGCAGACTAATGGATCATGTTCCAGTGAAAATATTGCTGAATAACATAACCGGTTCCAGTACTTGTTCTAAGGCCTAAATTCCAACGTTAATTAAATAATCAGTAAATTGCCAGTTGCTGACACATGGGTTATATCACCATTCCAAGAATGACTGGATGGAACTATGAGGGAGATCACTATACACTCACACTGATATCGTATCGGATGTACGCACCAAAATCGTGTGAAATAATAATGTGTGTTCAAAAGCATGGCCAAAAACACTTATTTTGTCCTGGACATTGATGAAATTATCTGGCATCGTCACATGGTGATGGGAGCCAGGGCCTACAGTAATGAGTTATTAGCTTTTCGTATGAAACCTGCAAAAGTAATCAATCTTTATGAAGCCAAGAAAATGATCAAATTAATCGCTTGCAATTTCTCTCCGAAGGCAGATATCATTTCACCTTCCAGACTCCAACCTGCCCAGTTTAAGGAGACACGCAAACATTTTTACCCCAGGAAATAACCAGCCACAGGTGGCACGTCTCCTGTGCCAGGTTAGTCCACTACGGGCTCGCCATAACCCGTGCTACTTTGAACTTTTTGTTCCCAGTAGCTGAATCTAAAAGAACCAAGAGGAGGAGGAAGCGGCAGCCACAAGTCAGAGAACTACGGGGGTTGTGGCAGGTTTTGGTTCACCCCACAAATAACAACTAGCAACAAAATGACACAGGTTAGATTGCATCATTAAAGCAAAACAGCATTGGTTGAACACCAATATTATGGTCAGTGCCTGCAAAGGGTATTGCGTCCCCACTATACTGTAAAAAGGGGGTAACCAAATGCATAAGAAATAGGCGTGAAAATCCTGGTGCATATAGCCTCTGGCCAGTCCAGTGTACCAACGAGGACCGGGCCGCGGGGACGCTAAGCCCCCGAAACTCAAGGTAACCTGGTTGACAGGGGTCATTTGGTCTCCTGTAGTGTTCCATTTGTACCCCGAGTGGCCTCGTGTTGTACCCGGAGGGTGGAGGGGGTGGGTGGGGGAATATTACTGCCTCTCAGTGGGACCACGTGAACACAGTTTGTGTTTTACACCAGCTCTAAATCAGGGTTAGGTATTTTGGTGTGATGGTGCGAGTAGCGTGGGTTGGGACGAGGCGGAGGCTCCAGTGTCCTACAGTGAGAGGGAAGACTGATGATGATGCAAGAGTGAACTGCCACGACGGAGTAGATGCAGTGGTAGTGGCTTGGTTAATGTAAATATGAGAATCTGCAAGAGAGCATGTGTCTGGGAACACCCTGCGTGTAGGTTCGAATCCTCATCACGCCTTCTGTGGATATTCTCGTTGTAGTTTTGCGGGGTTGTTGCTGTATGGTAATATATGGGGTCAGGTGGGTGTAGGGTGGGCCCACGAGGTGCTCAGCTGCTGTGAGGGGGATACAACGGCTGCCACAAATACCCACATGAAGGTGACTGCCTGACCTAAAATAGGCACTCGCCTGGTCCCCCCCCCCTCCTCCTTGGCAGCACATACCTACGATGGCATCCAGTCATTATCTGTAGCGCAGTAGTCGACGCAGTCGGGGCACAACTGAATGGCCCCGGGGCTTGAGTCACGTGTTAGCACAAACGTTTGGGTATAGTTTGCTTTCACCTGATGCAACTGTTCACTTGGCAGTAGAGTAACAGAGAGGTAATTACTATTGGGAGTTGCATCACGGGAAGGTCAGCAGTTGGCCTTGAGGGACTTTTGGTAAGTGTAAATAGACTTTCACTCCCCGACTGTGGGAACCAGACCATTGACACTAGCACAATGTAACAGTTTTTGTCTCCGAGGAGTGAAGATTTCCCCATTGTTTATACGTCGTAATGTATTGAAAATGGCTATTATTCCCCCCTTAGACTCTGGTCTTTGCCTCAGTTAACTTAGGAAAGATGACCGTTCATTGGTACCCTATTATTTTCCGTTGTATTCACTTGGACATGTCCATACTGTTGTTGTAGCGTGTATGTTGGTTGTCTGACGCGCGGGTGTCCGCACCTTGCTGCCTGGTACCAACACCCAGTTGTTCCTTGGTGTACGGTTCCATTTTGCGCGGTGAACCCATTACCAACTTCTCTACAGATGTCTCCATTTGTAGTGTGTGAGATTTATCAAGATGCTTCCCACCAGTCTCTCCTTGCTGCGTCTTGGTTACAAATGTTGGGCAGAAAGGACGCTGATATTAGAGTACATGTTTTCAACATGTTAAATTGTGGGCCGTTTAGCTCCTCACCACTTTAACAAACTGGCTAGTTACTAACACAAGTGTCTGAGGAGAGGGCTGGACCTGTACTTTTAGAAAAATAGCGCGAGAGATTTAGTAATTCAATACCTTGTGGTAAATTGTTGAGCATCATCCACCATATGCAGGTGGATGATGCTCAACAGCCATGGGTTGCAGGGGCCGTGTGCTTATGGTGTGCAGTAGTACACTCGGTAGCACAAGTGCTGGTGACGTTGGTGCCAGAGGGGAGGGAGGGAATTATTATGGGGAAAGCGCCAAGTCATTATGACTATATAGCACTGGGAAGGTGGGGTCAGGATAAGGATTTGGGTTTGGACGGGGGAAAGGAATGGTACCCAACGGCTTGGACGGTCGGGGATTGGACGCCGACCTGCAGGAAGCGAGACCGTCGCTATACACAGTCCAATCTACACAACACAATCTTCTGTAGAAGCAGTCTAATTAGCGTAAATAAGGAGGGTATATACCTCATTTTTAACAGAAGACCAAACTGTAAAAATTTGAGTTTTTTTAAGTGAACTATAAAGCACCGCAATGTGGACTTTAGAATGTAGACATTCACAATCGACTTGAGAATGGTCCAGGACGGACCGAACCGTCGTCGTCCCTTCACCTTCTAGTGTGTGGTCTGGTCAACACCGCAATGTGGACGTTTTGCGAGCAAGGACCAGGACGGGTTCGGTGGGTTGGTAAGGTGGAATGTTTGTGGGTAAAGCACCGTGTTCACTGTCACGTGGTTTGACTGTCACTCACTGACAGTGGCTGGACGGTAGAGCGACGGTCTCTCTTCATGCAGGTCGGCGTTCAATCCCCGACCGTCCAAGTGGTTGGGGCACCATTCCTTCCCCCCGTCCCATCCCAAATCCTTATCCTGACCCCTTCCCAGTGCTATATAGTCGTAATGGCTTGGCGCTTTCCCTTGATAATTCCTTCCTTCGCTGACAGTGACACCCACTTCTTCATAATTATTACCAGTAGTAATGACGTAACTAATGAACTATCTACACCGTACGAGTATCACGTGTAGATGCAGCCAAGACCTGGTTTTGTAAGAATTCAACCCTATAGCTCTATCTTTCTTGAATTAAAATAGACAAGGTGGAGGAACGTACTATGATGCCGTAGTTGTTGATGCTCGCAAAACGGCGACATTACGGTGCTTTAATTTTTACTTTCTCCAATTTTGACAGTTCAGTCGATTCTGTTTAAAATGTGACGCACCTTCCCACTTGTTGACGCTAACTGAACAAACTTCTTCTGTTGAAATATATATATATATTATATATATATATATATATATATTATATATATATATGTATATATATAATATATATATATATATATATATTATATATACATATATATATATATATATATATATACATTATATATATATACATATATATATATATATATATATATATATATATAAATATATATAATATATATAATATATATATATATATATATATATATATATATATATAATATATATATATATATATATATATTATATATATATAATGTGCGTGCGTGCGTTCGTTCGTTCGTTCGTTCGTTCGTTCAGTGTGCGGACAATGTTTCCGCGGACCCTTAACCACACTTTCCAGAAACCCTGGAAAACTGAGCATTCATCTCCAACTTGGACAACCCTTGGCGAGTCTGGGGGGAAGTATAATGATAATGACGTCTAATGATGGACGCTGTGTGTATATGTATGTATTAACACGATGTACTGGACGGGGTGAGAATAGCTCGAGCTACCTCATCCCTTTTGTGTGTATTTTACCTCAATAAACTTATTTCAGTTTCAATTTCAATGATGGATTCCAGGCGAGGCGCTCCGCCGGACCTGTCATCTGACCAAAATTAAAGCTTAGAAACGAGTCATTAGTTGGATGTTTAATGTTCAATAAGTAAATACATCCTACAACAACATTCTAGACGTGGGTGTAGTGTTAGACTACTTGTAGTTGGGTATACTTAAGTCTATTGAAGTGTGTGAGGACCATGTTAACCCAGAGGCAAAGTTGAAGCGCATGAGCAACTTTAAGTGTTGGAACACATTCTACATCATTCATGGTCTTTGAACAAGCATACTTGGTTCAGGTTTGTGTTCCAAGTTAGTTTGGCTTCTGATGAACTATCTTAACTATAAGCCAGAAGAAATATGTACGGCGGTTTCGTGGCCTGTAAGTAACAGTATAGCTGAAACCATATAATTTAGATAATGTCATCAGTGAACCAAGCTGCACCGTGTTGGACCAAGCTCTCACAAGTGAATCCTGGCAGCGGGCCGGGCTTGGGCAGAAGAACAACTCCAACAACCCCATCCAGGTACAATCCAGGATGCTCTGGTTCAGGTTTTCAACTATGAACAGATTTAAATAAAAAAATCGGTTCACTGTATGGAGATCCCGGATAGCATTTCAACTATTAAAAGTCAGAAACTGAATTATGCATTTTTCGCAAATTGAATAGTGTTGAATACGAAAGATAAATTTGAGCGTTGTAGAATTCGCAGATTATATCTTGGCGTGCTGATCTTCATTACTAACTGAATTTGACGAGTTAGATATTGGCTCGGCGTACCAATACTGTATTATTAAGAAACTGTAATATAAAGTGACTGATACACAAATACCGATGCGTATCTGCCATGTGTTGGAAATGATAGTGTTTTCTCGGGTGAATGTGTTGTATATCAGTATGACATTGAACTCCAAGGATGACGACGATGAAGCAAAGGTTTCACTTGCCCAGCGAGGCTTGTGGGGGTGGTCTTAAGACACGATATACTTATATATGATGCAGTAAGACGGTGTGCAAATGTTGGGGGTAACTGGAGGAAAGTGTGTGTGTCCGCCATCTGGTTGGTAGTGGGGCGCCGCGGTGGGGGTGTGCACGATACATGTAACTTCAGGGCACCGCTCCTGTGCCAGGTAAGTTACGGGGCTCACCATACCCCGTGCTACTTGGAACTTGTTCCGAGTAGCTTAATCTATAACAACAACAACAATATGTAACCTAGTCAACTGATAGCATTGTGGAATAAATGATTGGAAAATTGGAAATAAATACATTATAATCAATTATTATATATTTTTTAGTGAAATGTTGCATGTATATGTATCAAATACAGTAATTCAACTTTTTTTCTTCTCTATTTTCAGTGTGTTCTGTATCTATGGGCGCTTAAGATATGCTACCCCAACACTTTATTTCTATTAAGAGGAAATCACGAGTGTAGGCATTTAACAGAATACTTCACATTTAAACAAGAATGTAAGTACTGGGGACTCGAGTTGGTATGTTTCACACATTACACCTGGCAGTATAACGCCTGCTAAAGCTTGTGTTAATGTAACCTTGTTGGTGATTGTATTGCAACGGTTTAGTTACGAGCAGCCATGATCACAAGTCATAATAATTATCCAGAAACTTTCAGTGTGAATAGCAAGATTATATGCCAGTTGGGGAACTAAATAATTTAAGTAGCCGTGTGTAGGGAGCTGGATAGTCTAGGTAGCGTGTGTAGGGAGCTGGATAGTCTAGGTAGCCGTGTGTAGGGAGCTGGATAGTCTAGGTAGCCGTGTGTAGGGAGCTGGATAGTCTAGGTAACGTGTGTAGGAGCTGGATAGTCTAGGTAGCCGTGTGTAGTGAGCTAGATCATTTGTGCTGCTGTCACCAACAGATATCTAACCAGGAAGCCCAAACAGAGGTCGGGTCAAAAGGTAGTGACCCCCAAACCATGTAGATAGGTTTCAACCATCTATGCAGCGCACTATAATGGACTTAACACACTCTGTACTGGTTATTGTGATCTTGGCTATCTTTTCACCCGTGTAAAGTGATCCTGAATGTTTTCCCATAAGTCAATAATCATCTCATTTACCTGTTCCAGTTTCTGGCAAAAGTAAAACCTGAAAATCAAATATGTTAACTTTTTTCCTCATTTCCCTCTCTCATCTCCCCGTACCAAGCTCTCACGAAACAGACTTGGCCCCGGGCTGGGTTTAGGGAGTAGAACTCCCAGGTCCTCATCCAGGTACAGCCCCTCGCCCCCCTGCACTCGTTCCCTTGTACTGTTTTATGTAACTTGTTAATAGGGTGTTTGGGGTTGCAGGTAAGATCAAATACAGTGAGCGAGTGTACGACGCGTGCATGGAAGCGTTTGACTGCTTGCCGCTCGCTGCCCTCATGAACCATCAGTTCCTGTGTGTCCACGGCGGCCTCTCCCCAGAGCTACACACACTCGACGACATCAGAAAGGTAAGTCTCGCCTCCAACCTGGCCATGATTCCGGGGCTTTGCGTTTGTTGCTGTAAGTATAGTACCTTTTTGCGGAGGATGGTCTGAAATAGTATGTCCGTAGCTTCCTGGCCCTTCCTTTCTTGCCTCTGATCAGTTATGCATTTTTTTTATCATGGTTTCTCGTCGTGTTTCGTATTGAAGTTCCTTTGGCTTGTTAAACTTCTCCTCGACAACCTCTTTGCGTAATTCGGCGCGCCTGGTCGGTAGTAGTACACTGAAGAAGTTTCTCTTCGACATCCCTCCATCACTTCAGCATCTCCAGCTTACACCCGTCACCCCTCGTCTTAACATTTCTCATTTTTAACATTTGCTTATTGGTCCACTCTTACTTCCTCTCCTCTCTGCCTTAAATATTATATCTCCCCTCTTACTGTTTTCCTCCGTGGTGAGGCCGAGAGAACTCTGCCTCTTCCTAGTGAGCACAATATCCAAGAGTAACGTACAATCAGCGTCACTCTTGAATCTTATTACTGGGTTGGTGTAATTGTTTCCTCGCTTCCTGGAGAGAGATCTTGATGTGTATATCTGACCTTTCTCAGTGTTTTGTTGTTCTTTAGGTAGGGTCTACAAGCCGGAGCTGCATACTTAAGGCGTATATTTGTTCTTTTTATTCAGTATTTCATTCGCTCTGTGACTAAACATACATTAGTATACCAGGTCTGGAGGTTCGTCTTAAATACAGTACTTAGTCGTGTGTCTTGAGGGCTTGTTGTCGTCTTGGCCTTAATGGCGTGGCTTGCAAGTGGGAGGGTGGAGGTGTGTGTTGGGGTGAGGGGGGGGGGGAGGTGTAAATTGTGTATCAGTAGTATGAACAAGCAATGATACACTGGAGCATTCAGGCTAACCATAGCCCGTGCCTCTTGCCCCACTCCTGTGTCAGGTAAGTTACGGGCTCACCATAGCCCGTGCTACTTGGAACTTGTTCCGAGTAGCTGAATCTATAACAACAACAACTGGAGCATTAGCAGAGGCTGGGGCCTAGAAGACTCGACGCATAGACGGGATGTGATATACGGAGTAGTGTATCCAGTGAGTGATAGGGGGGTGTGACAGCCTTTCTGGATTAATTCATATGTTGGATTCCTATCATAAACTGTTGTACAAAATAATACTGAAACAGGCATGATAACAAAAAATGCAAAATGTTAATTTTACTTCAGTATTAAATTGTTTAAAATGAATAGATCCCATTTGTGTAAAGATGAATATAAGCGGTCAGCACATTCTTTCCTGCAAAACATTTTGGAGTTGCGGGAGAGGTGGAGATTGTGGGAGAGAGGGATTATGGGGGATAGCGAGGAGGAAGAGGAGTGGGGGAGATGTAAAGGTGATCGTTAGATGCTGGGGCGACAGGTAATGACGGGTGGAGGTAGGAATGGTGGGTTGATGACCAGACGTGAACCAATGGTGTGCTAGAGTGGTGGAGAGGTTGTGTGCGCTGAGTCCCTTTGCCGGGCAGCGGCGGCGGGGTGATGGCCAGGCTGGCTGGGGTGATGGCCAGGCTGGCTGGGGTGATGGCCAGGCTGGCTGGGGTGATGGCCAGGCTGGCTGGGGTGATGGCCAGGCTGGGCTGGGGTGATGGCCAGGCTGGCTGGGTGATGGTAGACCAAGGTGTTATGTCTTGTTTAAGGACAAAAGCAGAAGCTAAGAACACGAGCAACAGTCATATACCCACACACCTTACCCGACCCTGATTTAAAGTTATTTATAATAGTTAAAATACTATAATAATAATAAACAAAAACCAAAAACATTCACACATTAAAATCAGTAAAACTTGATAAAGCGAGTAGCGCACATACATCGAGGAGCATTAGTGACGTATAGACTCCTTGGCACGTCTAAGATTTGAGTGGCTATGCCCCAAGTGTAAGTACAATTATAGGAACAAGGCATGGAATAAATTAGAAGAGCATCAAGGCACATTTGGGTACATCGGGGACCGGTCTGGTGGCAGTGACCGACTTCGGCTTACTGTGAGCCGTTCTGGTCCCCTTTACACTGTTGGTGGGAAATGGACATGAAGGGACAAGGCGTGGATGAGGCTAGACGCGGGCAGCAGCACTGCAGCAACTGGTGGGGAGATTGGGCAAGGAGAGGGCAAGGGCAGCAGCACTGCAGCAACTGGTGGCGAGATTTGGGCAAGGAGAGGGCAAGGGCAGCAGCACTGCAGCAACTGGTGGCGAGATTTGGGCAAGGAGAGGGCAAGGGCAGCAGCACTGCAGCAACTGGTGGTGGGGCGAATCGAGGAGAAGCAAGGGCGGCGGCGGCGGCGGCGCGGGCACCATGGTTACCCTGGCAACGCTCAGGATCAATCCGCTCCCAGCACACTCAAAAGCTCTTGCCCGACCTACTGCTCCTGCTACTTCTGCTGATGCTGCTTCTGTCTGTTTAACAACTGATCTATTCACTCGACTTTGCCAAGCAATGACACGGGCAAAACAAGGAATGCAGACTGGGAACATTTAAAAGTCTGCTATGTCAGCAGGCATCGTGTATTCTTGTCAATGGATGGGTGGTAGATGAAAGAATGAATGGTTGTCTTGGCTACTGTCCGAAAAGCTACTCAATCATCAGTCATTAAAAAATGCCATCATTCTCTATACCATACAACCCTTTCAAGCCTGCTGCAGCGGGTTTCCACCCAGTTCTGGAAATCTAACCTTGCTCCACAGAGTTCTGCATATAACCCTGCTTCCACCCACCTCTACACCCTGTGCCTTGCTTCCACCCACCTCTACACCCTGTGCCCTGCTTCCACTCACCTTTGTGCCCTACTTCCACTCACCTTTGTGCCCTACTTCCACTCACCTTTGTGCCTTGCTTCCACTCACCTTTGTGCCCTGCTTCCACCCACATGGGCACCTTGTGCCCTGCTTCCACCCACCTTTGTACCCAGCTTCCACTAATCCTGACTTAATGCACCTTACTTCTTCCCCAATTGTTTTTGCAGCCTTGACCTTTTTCTCATCACTCACATTTTGTTTCCACAAGTTTGTTAATAAATTACCCTTTATTAATGTAACAGTCTCCCACATTGTGGTATTTAAACATGCACTAAGGGCTACATAAGGAATACTTTTAATCCAAGTTTATTTGCAATTGAAGAGCCATTTTGTACTTGTAATTTTCTAAGTCTAACCCAAATATTTTTCTCGGGAACAGCATTTACTTCACAAGGGAATGGACTACTGTGCCCAAAGTGTTTGACACGGTTGAGGATTTTAATCCAGTATTTGAGGCAATAGCACCTGTTATGGAATCTTTCCTAACATTTACATCATTTATATACTTTGTTCATTTGCCTCGTGTTATTTTGTAACACGAGGCAAATGAACAAATTTCCTCGGCTCGTCAAATTGTAATGGCACATGTATGTAGAATATCTTCGAATGAATTTAAATCTGTTTAGCTTGTTGAAGTGTAGTGGTTTCATGATACTAACATGTACACTTAATTAATTTTGAACTTTTAAACTGAACTCTGAATGCATTCCTAGAATTGGGGACCATAAAGTTGTTAGCTTAAAAAATTACAAACTTAATTGTATGAAGTATTTTAAAACATTACTTGTATGTCGTAAATATTTTTGAGGCTGCTTAATAACTGTACCTTTTATGTTCAGTAGTTTTTCTTTGTTATTGTTGCTTCTATTAAGCATTTAAACACAGTATACAGTAATTTACTATTCGTTTTAAATAAAAAGTTTTATGATACAGTATATGGTTCCAAAGTTGCTTATAATGAGTGAAAGTTGGTATCCAAGGTCAGTAAGCAAAAAAAATATATATATATATATATATATATATATATATATATATATATATATTATATATATATATAATGGCGAAGACATGGTTAAAATATAGTTATTATTTTCCACTCTTTAACTAATCCATTTAGAGTTGGTGCATAAGCTTGACACACAAAATAGTGATGTAAGGTGAGGGTGGTACATAATTGTTGCACCTTTGTAATACTGTAATCCTTTTGATGTATGTAATGTGTGCTGTTTGGACTTCTTGTGTCACGTCCTTGGCCTTAGTGCCCCCTTTTTTGTTTTTTAGTAGACATTTAAAGTCTGATAACTTAATCTTGTTTCGTGTAATGATTTGGCAAAAACGTCTCATTGCAGCTGGACCGGTTCAAAGAGCCACCTGCATTTGGTCCTATGTGCGACATACTTTGGTCTGACCCGTTAGAAGATTTTGGTAACGAGAAAAATGCAGAACATTTCTCCCATAACTCTGTTCGAGGTTGTTCATATTTTTACAGGTAAAGTTTGAGATAATTGCTAGTTTTATATTAAGGGCATAACTGGGTCTTAGAATATATACATGGATATTTCTTTGATACTAAAGTATCCTGGATACTTAGAATAGAATTCCTGGATGTGAACAATACTCATTTTGTCTTTGTATTTTTTCAGGCTTGGCAGTGTTAGCTTTCTAAAAGAATGTTCTACTGTAAAGAATATATGTTATATTGAAAAAATGTGTTCAGTATTGTTTGAGGAATAACTTAAAATGTTGAAGCTTAAATGTAATTCCATTTCACATTAAATTTCACATGAAATATGTTTAGACTAATCATTGCATTGCAGAAAGCAATAAAAAAACTATGCATCATATCATATAATTTTTATATTATGTGAACTCTGACTTATTAATTTCATGTTTCTGTGGTTGTCGCTTTTTTAATATCTGATTTTTTCTCAGCTATGCAGCTTGCTGTGACTTCTTACAACACAATAACCTTCTGTCCATAATTAGAGCCCACGAAGCTCAAGATGCAGGGTAAGATATACACTGTGTGGATGATCACGTACTCGTACGTGGCAATTTTAAGCCACGGTTGTTTTAGTAACAATTGTACCAGAACATTGTTTTCTATACAGATTAGCATGCTTTCAAAGTACAGTACAGTACCTCTTGTACTGTTTATGTGGAAGGTAAGCACTGTAGTGTCCTTGTATGAAGCTATCATTTGTTGTACGTCTCTAGATTTTTTTACAGATCGCCTTTATGTGAAAATTATTCTTAACACCCATGAAGAAAAATGTTTCACTAAATGTGTGCAAGTTTATATATTGTATATCTATATATATTGTATATACAGATTACTGTATATCATTAATTATACTTAATGTATACAGTAATACTAAACAGCACTATATAAAGTGCATGCATTATACTTACATTCTGAACATTCATACATGTGCCCATATTTTTAAATCAAATGGAATATGCAGCAGTGGTGTGCTGCCCATATCTCAAGAATTACATAAACAGATTAGAAAGGGTGAACAGATGTGCTACTGAATGGCTCTGGAAACTTAAGTACGACAGAGTACTGGAAAGACAGGACACCACGAGCGTAGCTCTCATCTTCCGACTACGCTTGGGTAATTACACACATTCAATATTAAACTAAAAAGGATACACAAATACTGTTAATGGGGGGGGGGACAATCAAAGGAGCTAGGTGTGATCATGAGTGAAGGTGATATACCTACCTCCTTTGATAATTGGTAAAATAACCTTAAAGTGCATAGATGATGAGACATTAAATTATTTTAAACACACACCAGACTTTAATCTGTGCACAGAATACAGCTATGATACAGTGCCTGAACCTTAAATGTACTGTATTTTGATTAGGAAAAGTTCAGAGGCATACAACAAAATATATCCCAGTCCTAAGAAATATGAGCTACAAGGAAAGATGAAAGATTATAACCATTTCAGAATTTGAGGTTGGATTAAAATGGAAGAATAATAATCTCAGAAGTTGGCAAAAGAATATTTGTGAAAATGCTAGGAAGCATTTCTGGTCCCATAAACACAACCAGAGATCATATGAAGTATAGAAAGGATAATAAAAAATGTATTTGATAGCAAGAGTGGTAGATGTCTGGTATGAAACAGAACTGGCAGTTCCATGCATGCACTCAAGCCGCTAAGAGTTTTTAAAACTCGTATACACCAGGAGAACACCACAAGCATGACTTGTTACCTTCAGTTTATAAATAAGTAATACAAGAGGGGATTAAAAATGTATTACTGTATAGTATATATAAGCTTATGTATTTCCTGTGCAAACCTTTGTGCACACGCACTCTTGTTATGCTTGGAGTGTGATCAATACTCGTATTGATAATGTATCAGCATTCATTAATATTTAAAGAATGTTGTGAAAACACAATACAAAAGAAAATTAAAAGTGGGTGGAGACCTAGATCTTGTAAAGCCATCCACATTGTAGTCAGAAGAGCAGAAGGAAAGCTGAATGAAATGGGTTGGGGTTTGTGGTTATTGTGTACAGGTATATAGATGTGCGTTATCAAAGTTGACAAAGCCATGAGATCATCCAATAATTTGTTTGTTAAAAAAAATGATAAAACCTTGATGCTTTACAGTTCATTACTGTATTACTGTACTATGAACCCCTCCCCCCCCCCCCCCTGATAGATGTAATGTATACCAAGCTTTCAATAACATTCACAAGTAGAGTATGTACATTTATTTTGCAGGTATCGTATGTATCGCAAGAGCCAAACGACAGGATTTCCTTCTCTTATCACAATATTCTCTGCTCCTAACTACCTGGATGTGTACAACAACAAGGTTAGGGAGTATATACCTACTTGTTAATCTGCATTAAAAACTGATTTTCCAATTAAATTGTGCTTAGTATGCAATGTTTAGTTTCCTCTCCAAGACGGGCAAGCAGAGCAGTAAATTGGAAAGTAAAAGTTTGCAAGAGATTATTGATTGTGA
>WNGS01162157.1:5941675-5952961 GCA_020271785.1 Procambarus virginalis
CCATCTTCCCTCGCCTTGTTTGCTTTACCCCTCTTCCTTACTACAATTTAAGCTCCATATTAAGAGAATATTTAGAGTATAGCAGCTCATGCGCTACGGAAAAAAAATGAAAATATAAAAACGGAAACCACGTACAAAACTCAGTCAAATCATAACATAGAACGAAAAGGCAATGTAAAGGATCTGGGTGTACTCATGTCGGAAGACCTTGCCTTCAAAGAACACAATATAGTAGCCGTCACAACTGCAAGAAAAATGACAGGTTGGATGACAAGAACCTTTCCTCACTACAGATGCTATACCGATGATGATACTTTTCAAGACGCTAGTGCTCTCTAGAGTGGAATACTGCTGCACAATGACAGCCCCTTTCAAAGCTGGAGAAATTGCTGACCTGGAGAGCGTGCAGAGATCCTTTACTGCTAGAATCCACTCAGTAAAACATCTAAACTATTGGGACCGACTAAAGAGCCTAAATCTGTATTCTCTTGAGCGCAGGCGGGAGAGATATATAATAATTTATACTTGAAAATATTAGAGGGGCTGGTCCCAAACCTGCACACAGAAATAACATCACATGAGACCAGAAGGCATGGCAGGATGTGCAGAATACCCCCGTTGAAGAGCAGAGGTGCAACAGGTACTCTGAGAGAGAACTCTTATCAACATCAGAGGCCCAAGACTGTTAAACACGCTTCCACTACACATAAGGGTCATAACTGGCCGACCATTCAGTGTTCGAGAGAACTGGATAAGCACCTCCAAAGGATACCGGATCAACCAGGCTGTGACTCGTACGTCAGGCTGCGAACAGCTGCGTCTAACAGCCTGGTTGACCAGTCCAGCAACGAGGAGGCCTGGTCGACGACCGGACCGCGGGGACGCTAAGCCCCGGAAGCACCTCAAGGAAAGGTAGCAACCAACCTTTAATAGGTGTGGCTATTGTGATTTTACTAGTAATTGTAGTGTTGGCTATATAAATGTTCCCTTCTACTAGCGTGTGAGGAACTGTTCACACTTACCAGGTTGATACATGCAGCAGTACACTAATACGAACTGTTGGATTGGTAGCCATTGAGGTCGTGAAACACCATTAACGGTGATTGACACCGCTTCTAGCATTTAGCTAAAAATAAAGGCTCGTCTTTTTAGCGGTTATTTTTGTCTCAAATTCTTCCACGTTTAGTGGGGGAGCAGCAGCAAATGTTGATAGGAAGCAGAGAAGCAGAAGACTCGGTATCACGGCTATGCGGCTGAGCAAGTAGCTGAAGGATTAGTAGTAGCCCTGATAGCAACAGATACATTAAATATAT
Organism: Procambarus virginalis; assembly: GCA_020271785.1. NCBI lineage: Eukaryota > Metazoa > Arthropoda > Malacostraca > Decapoda > Cambaridae > Procambarus > Procambarus virginalis. The sequence continues at coordinate 5,942,989 of WNGS01162157.1, forward strand.
AATATCTTTTATGCTACAAAATACTTGACTTGATAGGATGGAGAAGCGGCAGCAGCATTAATAGCAACAGACATTGTAAGCGGGAGGTATGATTGTAGTAGTAAGGGAAGCAGCCGACGTAGGGTAGTAGCAGCCGACGTAGGGTAGTAGCAGCCGACGTAGGGGTAGTAGCAGCCGACGTAGGGGTAGTAGCAGCCGACGTAGGGTAGTAGCAGCCGACGTAGGGTAGTAGCAGCCGACGTAGGGGTAGTAGCAGCCGACGTAGGGGTAGTAGCAGCCGACGTAGGGTAGTAGCAGCCGACGTAGGGTAGTAGCAGCCGACGTAGGGTAGTAGCAGCCGACGTAGGGGTAGTAGCAGCCGACGTAGGGGTAGTAGCAGCCGACGTAGGGGTAGTAGCAGCCGACGTAGGGGTAGTAGCAGCCGACGTAGGGTAGTAGCAGCCGACGTAGGGGTAGTAGCAGCCGACGTAGGGTAGTAGCAGCCGACGTAGGGGTAGTAGCAGCCGACGTAGGGGTAGTAGCAGCCGACGTAGGGGTAGTAGCAGCCGACGTAGGGTAGTAGCAGCCGACGTAGGGTAGTAGCAGCCGACGTAGGGGTAGTAGCTGCCGACGTAGGGTAGTAGCAGCCGACGTAGGGGTAATAGTAGCAGCCGACGTAGGGTAGTAGCAGCCGACGTAGGGGTAGTAGCAGCCGACGTAGGGGTAGTAGCACCGACGTAGGGGTAGTAGCAGCCGACGTAGGGGTAGTAGCAGCCGACGTAGGGTAGTAGCAGCCGACGTAGGGGTAGTACTACCCCTACGTCGGCTGCTACTACCCCTACGTCGGCTGCTACTACCCCTACGTCGGCTGCTACTACCCCTACGTCGGCTGCTACTACCCCTACGTCGGCTGCTACTACCCTACGTCGGCTGCTACTACCCTACGTCGGCTGCTACTATTACCCCTACGTCGGCTGCTACTACCCTACGTCGGCAGCTACTACCCCTACGTCGGCTGCTACTACCCCTACGTCGGCTGCTACTACCCTACGTCGGCTGCTACTACCCCTACGTCGGCTGCTACTACCCCTACGTCGGCTGCTACTACCCCTACGTCGGCTGCTACTACCCTACGTCGGCTGCTACTACCCCTACGTCGGCTGCTACTACCCCTACGTCGGCTGCTACTACCCCTACGTCGGCTGCTACTACCCCTACGTCGGCTGCTACTACCCCTACGTCGGCTGCTACTACCCCTACGTCGGCTGCTACTACCCTACGTCGGCTGCTACTACCCTACGTCGGCTGCTACTACCCTACGTCGGCTGCTACTACCCCTACGTCGGCTGCTACTACCCCTACGTCGGCTGCTACTACCCTACGTCGGCTGCTACTACCCTACGTCGGCTGCTACTACCCCTACGTCGGCTGCTACTACCCCTACGTCGGCTGCTACTACCCTACGTCGGCTGCTACTACCCTACGTCGGCTGCTTCCCTTACTACTACAATCATACCTCCCGCTTACAATGTCTGTTGCTATTAATGCTGCTGCCGCTTCTCCATCCTATCAAGTCAGTATTTTGTAGCATAAAAGATATATATATATTTAATGTATCTGTTGCTATCAGGGCTACTACTAATCCTTCAGCTACTTGCTCAGCCGCATAGCCGTGATACCGAGTCTTCTGCTTCTCTGCTTCCTATCAACATTTGCTGCTGCTCCCCCACTAAACGTGGAAGAATTTGAGACAAAAATAACCGCTAAAAAGACGAGCCTTTATTTTTAGCTAAATGCTAGAAGCGGTGTCAATCACCGTTAATGTGTTTCACGACCTCAATGGCTACCAATCCAACAGTTCGTATTAGTGTACTGCTGCATGTATCAACCTGGTAAGTGTGAACAGTTCCTCACACGCTAGTAGAAGGGAACATTTATATAGCCAACACTACAATTACTAGTAAAATCACATAGCCACACCTATTAAAGGTTGGTTGCTACCTTTCCTTGAGGTGCTTCCGGGGCTTAGCGTCCCCGCGGTCCGGTCGTCGACCAGGCCTCCTCGTTGCTGGACTGGTCAACCAGGCTGTTAGACGCAGCTGTTCGCAGCCTGACGTACGAGTCACAGCCTGGTTGATCCGGTATCCTTTGGAGGTGCTTATCCAGTTCTCTCGAACACTGAATGGTCGGCCAGTTATGACCCTTATGTGTAGTGGAAGCGTGTTTAACAGTCTTGGGCCTCTGATGTTGATAAGAGTTCTCTCTCAGAGTACCTGTTGCACCTCTGCTCTTCAACGGGGGTATTCTGCACATCCTGCCATGCCTTCTGGTCTCATGTGATGTTATTTCTGTGTGCAGGTTTGGGACCAGCCCCTCTAATATTTTTCAAGTATAAATTATTATATATCTCTCCCGCCTGCGCTCAAGAGAATACAGATTTAGGCTCTTTAGTCGGTCCCAATAGTTTAGATGTTTTACTGAGTGGATTCTAGCAGTAAAGGATCTCTGCACGCTCTCCAGGTCAGCAATTTCTCCAGCTTTGAAAGGGGCTGTCATTGTGCAGCAGTATTCCACTCTAGAGAGCACTAGCGTCTTGAAAAGTATCATCATCGGTATAGCATCTGTAGTGAGAAAGGTTCTTGTCATCCAACCTGTCATTTTTCTTGCAGTTGTGACGGCTACTATATTGTGTTCTTTGAAGGCAAGGTCTTCCGACATGAGTACACCCAGATCCTTTACATTGCCTTTTCGTTCTATGTTATGATTTGACTGAGTTTTGTACGTGGTTTCCGTTTTTTATATTTTCATTTTTTTCCGTAGCGCATGAGCTGCTATACTCTAAATATTCTCTTACATATTGGAGCTTAAATTGTAGTAAGGAAGAAGGGGTAAAGCAAACAAGGCGAGGGAAGATGGGCAGGCAGAACGAGGATGAGGAAACCGCAGATGATGTACACGCTGTGGCTGTGGTACGTTCACTGGTTTGTGGAGTGGGGTACGAACGAGGGCGTGAGCACTTGTGTGTTTTGTTTTTTGCTTCTTGCTTTCATGGCAAGATAAATTTTCATTATCCGGTCACCTACTGAAATGGTTTACTGACCAAGAGGCCAGAGATACAAGCAACCAGTAACTTTTGTCATCCTCAGTTCTAACATGACATTTATCAAAAACCTTAACTAAATTTACCCGTTCTCTACCTCCTCATCACAAGCGACTTGAGAATGGTCCAGGACGACCGAAACGTCGTCGTCCCTTCAACTTCTAGTGTGTGGTCTGGTCAACTTAACTAAATACTTTTGTAGGGATCTCTACTCCACCTCGTCTAAATTTCTCTTCTATTTCTCTGTCCATCCTCATCAACAAATATTAAATGCTTGTTAATCCAACGGTGTTATATTCAAACTCCGCGCCAGTTGGAACATAACCAATCACAGGCGAGTAGGCCTCTGACGTCATGCCAGATTCACAGTCACCAGCATGCTTGCAGCAGGAAGTTCCCTCGATATTGATTTGAGGAACTTTAGAATGAGGGACAATCTACTTTTAGAATGGTCCAGGACGGACCGAAACGTCGTCGTCCCTTCACCTTCTAGTGTGTGGTCTGGTCAACATACTTTAGCCACGTTATTGTGACTCATCACCTGCAGTTCCCCGATACACTCAGAGTAGGCGGACCTCGGCTGGCCAGATAAACCCATGTTGCCTTGGCCAATAAATCTAATAAGTTCTACAGTGTATATTACTCAACCCCGCAGGCAACGAATACCGCCGAACCCTATTTTTATGAATTATTAATGAAAAACGATTTACACACTACTCGACTAATGACATTCAAACATTTCTCTAGTGCTTCGTTGATGACATCTGTTCCAACAGCAACGCTTCAATAAAATAATAGCCAACAGAACCCAAGAACCTAACATGCTTAATTATATACTGAACTATAATGTATAGTAATTTCTATATGTAAACCTATTTATAATACACAGTACGATAATAGAATGCATTTTGAGGGTCGGTAGCTGTTTTAACTAGCCCTGTCTGAGGACAGGTTGAAATGAGGTAATTTTGACCAAAACACCATCAACCATTCCTCAACTTCTTGGTTTGTCAATACAAAACCATTACACACATGACAACCGATTATGTTCGAACTTTTTTCGAGCAGAGATTTGCTCACTTCCATTTAATGAGTTCGTCAGTTTGAACATGTCGCCCCAACGCAGTTGAAATCATTTTATATTATTTATATATTATAATATATTATATATAATTATGGTGGCCAATTTTTTGTATACAGATATGTAACTGTATACCTTGCATAATAAAGTGTACACCATAAAAAAGGGGGGGTGGTAGAAGAAGCGAACACTCTTATTACTTAGAGTTAAATGGCAAGTTTTTCCTGAATGCTCTGTGTTCCCTTCTCTGAGGCTGTGGGTCCCTATAATTGCACCAGAGGTGGTACCCCCCCCCCGTTTATAATATTATGTGTGTGTAAATCACGAAAAATAAACGTGATTAAAAATTTGACTCCTCCTGAAGATGTATTATATATACGAAAGTACTTGAGGAATTCCTGTTTCAATTCTTCCTCCGTGGCTGACACTGTCATATAATTATATATTATATATAATTACACAATCATTCACACAAATACATATACACATCGCTAATCTTTTTATAGCAAGTGATTCAACAAGAGGCTCACACAACAGACAGTGAAGGCAAGCCAAGTGGAATAGCCGACCTTTAAACACTCAAGTCCAACATAAGCACTGTATCTTTTCTGGTGCTTCTACTCTCATGCGAGAGCTATGTAGGAAATTCTAGGTTTATTGTCCATTGTTGATTTAAGAGACGAGCGTGTAGACATCACACGTGGTGGAGTTTGGTGATACAAGTAGAACACAATCGACTTGAGAATGGTCCAGGACGGACCAAACGTCGTCGTCCCTTCACCTTCTAGTGTGTGGTCTGGTCAACATACAAGTAGGAGCTGCCTTGTACGAGGCCAATAGGCCTTCTGCTAAATCCGTGTCGCATCCTAGCGTCTGGGATGCTCTCGGACGTAGGTTCGAATCCTCGTCACGGCCCTTGTGGATTTGTTCCGTGTAGTCTAATGTTTATATGTTTTAGGTTATTTGAGTGTTGTTACGTGATTGACTGATGAATATTAAGCCATCCAAGAGGTGGCACGGGCATGAATAGCCCGTAAGTGGTAATGTTGTTAAGGAAATGTGTTTGGTATAAGAACAGCTGCGAGAAAGATCAGGTATAAGTTCTCGGGGAAAATTCGGGATTAGTTACAATTATATAAGTATTTCGGTGAGGCTGTTTTAATTTGTCGACGACTGCTGCAGAAGTATTTTTATGCTGGTTTTTGTATCGACTGCAAAGATATTACCGCTGTGACTTGTATTCTTATCTATATTTCATACGAAAATGATGAAAACACAGGTGCAAGTATCATGCCTTTGGGTACAGAGCTCTATCTTAAACAATGCAAATTGACTGTGTCCAAGGAAGATATCTGACACCGAGTTCACTACATTACAGAAGCAATTATCTAGTTTGCTTGCTCTGTGAATTCCTCACACAGTTGCATCTGGTCGCTGGTGTATTAGAATAATAACCAAGTTTATTTTCCCTACTTTGATCTCAAGTACCTACCTGTACCACCTTATTTGAAGGAGTGTAAGAGTTTGTACACAGGTCGAGCTCTTGAAGGGGTACTACCAACAACTTTCATTCGCCATGAGTTAGGAAAATAAGAAATTAAGAAAACTGACTCCTACCAATTGGATAAGAAATTAGAAAACCGACTCCTACCCACTGGATAAGAGTGACTTCGCAAACTACAGCTTCCTTCTTGATTATCCTAAGAATCCTCCCTCTCATCTCCACCCCACTACGACACGGTCATGTCCAAGGACGGCTGTGTCTTCATTCCCGGCATTCTAATTTTATAAAAATTTTAAGTTTAATATACATAATTACAATGTACTTTGCCATAACTCCGTGTGACCGTGCTCTGCGAAATATATTTGTCATTTCATTGAACATAAAACTGAATTTAAACCAATATTGACAACAGCTCTTTACCAAGTAAACAAAAAAGTTATTTTGAACAAATTGGTGTGAAGCCCGCGCATCACGCGATGTTCCAATGGTATTTTATTTAGGTAGTTACAAGCCAAGGAATGCTCAACATTTACAGCTGAGAAACACATCGCCACACATACATCAGTTCCTAGTCGTGGTGGAAGGAAAATTCATCTCGCCGCCTACAATTTTTATTAACTATTCCCCCCTCCACTAAGTCCAATTACTATCAGCTGCAGTAACGCTCGGTAAAATCTCTTCACTTCCAAACTGTCACAGGTAGGAAGATGGGCAGGGGGCTGAGTGAGTGAGTGAGTGAGTGAGTGAGTGAGTGAGTGAGTGAGTGAGTGAGTGAGTGAGTGAGTGAGTGAGTGAGTGAGTGAGTGAGGAGTGAGTGAGTGAGTGAGTGAGTGAGTGAGTGAGTGAGTGAGTGAGTGACAGCCAGCTAGAGACCCGGGCACCGCCAGGTACCCATCTAGTCTACCTCGTAGTAGGAGACTAGATAGTTATATAGTCTATACCCATCTATCGTAATGTATATACAGTAATGTAGTATAAATCCATAGTACTTTACACTCTACTATAAATTAAATTTGGCTTTTAAGTTCTGTTTTAAGTTCAAACCGCTATGGACACTAAAAAGATAGTTCAGACATGAAGCTACGACTGAAGAAAACAAGCAGAGGAGCAGCACCATTACCACCAACAGCGGTGGCGACTGTGGTGAAGTGTTGGCAAGCAACCTACTTTGCCTTCCTTACTCCAAGGGAGGCCAGGGACGGTGGAACTGTTAATATTCCCAGTGTGCGGGCGTCTGCCTCACACAGTCGCTCCCAAGTGCCTCCCCCCTCCCCTCATGGTCACGCAAGCCAGTGCACGCCATTGCACGCACACCATTCCTATCTTCAGAGTAAGCGCCACTATTCCACCAGTCTCTAACTCTCAAGACAATTACTGAAAACGGGAAATGTGATGTTTCACACACACACACACCACACACACACACACACACACCACACACACACACACACACACACACACCACACACACACACACACCCACTCATGAGAAAGGAATGGAGTTTTTAAGGAGATGGCTATCCCGGGCTGTGAGGGTTCAGAGACTACATAGCAGGCACCATGACAATGGGAGGACCAAGGATAGTAGTAGCAGTAATATATAACCCTCCACCAAATGACAGAAGACCCAGTCAAGAGTATGAAACAACAACATGGCAGTTAACACTATAATTGAGAGGGCAGCCTCTGCTGCCTGTAGAAATAGATCCCACCTGCTCATCATGGGGGACTTCAATCACGGAAGGATTGATTGGGAGAACAAGGAACCGCATGGCGGCGAGGATACGTGGAGAGCCAAACTACTGGAGGTGGTGACTAGAAACTTCTTAACCCAGCATGTCAGAGAACCCACAAGGATGAGAGGAAATGACGAACCAGCGAGACTCGACCTGGTCTTCACCCTGAACGACTCTGACATAAGAGAAATCGGTTTTGAGGCCCCAGTAGGGATGAGCGACCACAGTGTATTGAGTTTGAATACCTGATTGAAGAAGGGTTATTGAACTCGAGGAGAGATACTGAAACCAAAAGTTAGCATACCGAAAGGGAAACTATGAGGAGATAAGAAAATTCCTAACAGACATAGCATGGGAAACAGAGCTCAGGGAAAAGACGGCCCAAGATATGATGGACTACATCACGCAAAAGTGCAAGGAAGCAGCAAACAAGTTTGTCCCAGCCCAAAAGGAAAACAGTGAAATGAAGATGAGAAACCCATGGTTTAATCAGAGATGTAGGCTAGCTAAGCAACAAAGTAAAAGGGCATGGAGAAACTATAGGAATAACAGGACACTGGAGAGCAGAGAAAGATACCAGATTGCCAGGAATGAATATGTCAGGATGAGAAGAGAGGCGGAAAGACAATACGAAACGACATCGCAAGCAAGGCAAAGACTCAGCCTAAATTGCTGCATAGCCACATCAGGAGAAAAACAACAGTAAAGGAACAGGTTATGAAATTAAGGATAGGGGCAGAAGGATTCACTACAAGCGACAAGGAAGTATGTGAGGAACTGAATAAGAAATTCCAAGAGGTCTTCACCCTAGAACAAGGAGAAATCCCAGAGTTAAGAGAGGGATAGCTAACCAGGAACCACTGGAAGAGTTTGAGATTACAAGCGGGGAAGTAAGAAAGTGTTTACTAGAGTTGGATGTGACAAAGGCTATAGGCCCAGATGGAATCTCTCCTTGGATACTTAAGGAAGGAGCAGAAGAACTGTGCCTACCACTCTCCATAGTGTATAACAAATCTCTGGCAACAGGGGAACTGCCAGAAATTTGGAAAGCAGCTAATGTAGTCCCGATATACAAGAAAGGGGATAGACAGGAGGCACTGAATTACAGGCCAGTGTCCCTAACCTGCATACCATGCAAGCTGATGGAGAAGATTGTGCGAAGAAAGCTAGTGGACACCTGGAGCGAAGGAACTTTGTAACACAGCATCAACATGGGTTCAGGGATGGCAGGTCCTGCCTCACAGGGTTACTTGAATTCTACGACCAGGCAACAAAAAAGGCAAGAAAGAGAGGGTGGGCAGACTGCATATTTTTGGATTGTCAGAAAGCCTTTGATACAGTGCCACACAAGAGGCTAGTGAAAAAGCTGGAGATGCAGGCTGGAGTGAAAGGGAAGGTACTCCGTTGGATACAGGAGTACCTAAGCAACAGGAGACAAAGAGTCAGTGTGAGGGGTGAGGTCTCAGATTGGCGAGACGTTACGAGTGGAGTCCCGCAGGGGTCAGTCCTTGGACCTATACTGTTTCTGATATATGTAAATGATCTCCCAGAGGGTATAGAATCGTTTCTCTCAATGTTTGCCGATGATGCAAAAATTATGAGGAGGATTGAAACTGAGGACGATAGTAGGAGGCTACAAGACGACCTAGACAGACTGAGTGAATGGTCCAACAAATGGCTGTTGAAGTTCAACCCGAGTAAATGCAAAGTAATGAAACTAGGCAGTGGAAACAGGAGGCCAGACACAGGATACAGAATAGGAGATGAAGTACTTAATGAAACGGACAGAGAGAAAGATCTAGGAGTTGATATCACACCAAACCTGTCTCCTGAAGCCCACATAAAAAGGATAACATCTGCGGCATATGCGAGGCTGGCTAACATCAGAACAGCGTTCAGGAACCTGTGTAAGGAATCATTCAGAATCTTGTACACCACATATGTAAGACCAATCCTGGAGTATGCAGCCCCAGCATGGAGCCCGTACCTTGTCAAGCACAAGACGAAGCTGGAAAAAGTCCAAAGGTATGCCACTAGACTAGTCCCAGAACTAAGAGGCATGAGTTACGAGGAAAGGCTGCGGGAAATGCACCTTACGACACTGGAAGACAGAAGAGTAAGGGAGATATGATCACAACCTACAAAATCCTCAGAGGAATCGACCGGGTAGACAAGGACAAACTATTCAACACTGGGGGACGCGAACAAGGGGACACAGGTGGAAACTGAGTACCCACATGAGCCACAGAGACGTTAGAAGGAACTTTTTCAGTGTCAGAGTAGTTAACGGATGGAATGCATTAGGCAGTGATGTGGTGGAGGCTGACTCCATACACAGTTTCAAGTGTAGATATGATAGAGCCCAGTAGGCTCAGGAATCTGTACACCAGTTGATTGACAGTTGAGAGGCGGGACCAAAGAGCCAAAGCTCAACCCCCGCAAGCACAAATAGGTGAGTACACCACACACACACACACACACACACACACACACACACACACACACACCACACCACACACACACACCACACACACACACACCACACCCCCACACACAACACACACACACACCCAC
>WNGS01162157.1:5958872-5977216 GCA_020271785.1 Procambarus virginalis
CATACATCAATAGATATTTTAACGATAATAATATGCATTCTCCCCATTCTTTTTTTATCTTGAACCTATCTTAGAATTCCAATAGGTAAATAACAAGATCTGGTTGATCAGTTCAGCAACCAGGAGGCCTGGTCGACGACCGGGCCGCGGGGACGCTAAGCCCCGGAAGCCCCTCAAGGTAACCTCAAGGTAAGGGGGCATGATTTTCATTCTTTGAACCTTTACTAGTGTTGTGTGTGAAGATAATTCTCTTATTCTATTATTCCTCATTCTCTCTAAACATATGCAAATCGCTAAACACACTGACTGGGTTACACACACACACAAATCACAACAGTGTGTATGCATCAAATGAGCAAATCCACGAGGGCCGTAGGTTCGAATCCTCGTCACAGCCCTTGTGGATTTGTCACTGACTGGAACTTGAATTATACGTTATTTGTGTGTTCCCTACCTGGTACATGAAGGTGGCAAGCGTCACAGCAGTTATTTCCCGCCATCCTCGTCTCTAGTATAAAAAATACCTGGCTATACAACTGCGAGCTATACGCAATGCAACTGCCTATAAAAGCTAAGCTTACCTACTATACAACTACCTATACAACTAGCTATGTGGGTATAGCTGGCAGGATGGCTATCTGCCTACCTTGTGGCTTGGCTGGCATTTCCCACCAACTTGGACCCTGTATTGTGCTGCTGCCAGAACAGACGGGGGTGTGTGTGGGGGCGTTCTCTTACATAAAAAAGTGAAAGGAGGAGTTGTTGTTGTTGTTAAAGATTTAGCTACTCAGGACGAAGTGCCATGTAGCACGGGCTATGGTGAGCCCGTAGAGAGTGAAGGATGTTGTTGTTGTTTAGATTAGCTACTCGAACAAAAGTTCCAAGTAGCACGGCACGGGCTATGGTGAGCCCGTAGTGGACTTAACCTGGCACAGGAGCGAGGCTGTGTATATGTATGAGAGAGTGAAGGAGATATGTGCTCGCTTCTATATTCTCGCATTACCACTTATCGGGTATATAGTTATCTGCAACTCTCCAGATCTTCCATTTTCTCGTGGCTACTTTTCAAACTAATTACAATTCCGTTATATCTAGTCCTGTCCGTTTGCTCACAACCCTTACAATGAAGAGCTCGACTATTCGTGTGTCATCACAACAGCATCACATCTAGTAGACTTGAGGCACCAGTTACCAAGCTAGTAGAAATAGGCATCAGTTACTCCATCATAGAGATTCAGCCCGCTCCTGTGCCAGGTAAGTCCACTACGGGCTCACCATAGCCCGTGCTACTTGGAACTTGTTCCGAGTAGCTTAATCTATAACAAACAATGCTCCATCATTCTAATATGCAGGAAGAACCACCCATCTATACATCATCCAATAAGGTTAGCAGACTGCTAAACGTTACCACCACTAGGCTTAGGCTCGGCTACAAGTACCTACCTCTCTCTTGGGAGTTTGCACCACCTGCCTACGTAAACTTAAAACTGTGGAGCTTAAACTGAGAATAAGGGTAGAGGAGCAGGTTTATATACACACAACTCACATGTCCCGCGCTCCACTGACACGCCACCTCTGGGAACGACACACATTTACAAAACATATGTGGCCATACTTTATTATTTTATACACTCCAGTTCTTCACCTGTAAAATCCTTCCCAGCTTCCTTGTTTTAAAACATCTCAATAAACAAGTACATGATACACTAACGTCAAACTAAATAATTTATAGATAGAGATTTTAATAAATATATATATATGGGTCCCTACACTTGCACCAGAGGTGGTACCCTTCTAGGTATTAAAAAACATTTATATATATCTATATATATATATATATATATATATATATACTATATATATATATATATTATATATATCTATAATATATATATATATATATATATATATATGCGAACAAGCCTGAATGGTCACCAGGACTTATGCAACTGAAAACTCACACCCCAGAATGGGTTCGAGTCACTTCTGGGGTGTGAGTTTTCAGTTATAAGCCTTCGTATCCCTCTTGTGGGAAGCAGTATGTCGAGTAACACCTATGAAACTATCCTGCCAATATTTCAAGAACACCTTCATTTATACTGTACGTGATATAGGATCGCTCTTAAATTAATGCTTGGTAACGAACTCTATAATGGATAGTTTTTGTAAGTTTCTTGGCCTTTGAGGATTCTTCAAACATTTCGTTGCTTCAGGTTGCCACACTAGCAGGAAAACGGCAGTAATTAATAATGCGAACAGAAGAATATACTTAATAACCATTCTCCAGCCTATTGTACCACAGCCTCTTTTAAAGTGACCTTGCTTACCAATGCTTAAACCAATGAGGCAGCCAGAACTATTTTGTTGACCAATCCACACACTAGGAAGGTGATGGGACGACGACGTTTCGGTCCGTCCTGGACCATTCTCAAGTCGAAACATCATCGTCCTTTCATTTTCTAGTATGCGGATTGGTCAACATACTTCAGCCACATTGTGACTCAACGCCTGAACCAGAATGATCAAAAGGCAGCAGCAAGCCGGGAGACTATGTAGCGCCAGCAGTCAGAAGAGAGTAAAGCTTGACGGAAGGGAAGCAAGGTGTGAACAGTAGAGGGAGATACCTGCCGATACAGGTATCTCCCAGCCAGTGGCTGTATCACAAGTCCCCGCCACCGCCTCCGGTTATCAGGTACAAAACACCTGACATGATTCATCGTCACTAACTCTCTCCACCACCACCTGCCATGGCCAAGCACACGGCCCTTACCTCTCCTCCCAGGCACCACTTCAAGGTTATGACGTATGCTCATGATTATAATGACTCTTGTACACACACAAATCACAATTGCGTGATGCATCAAATGACAAATCCACAAGGGCCGTGACGAGGATTCGAACCTGCGTCCGAGAGCATCTCAAGCACACGAGGATTTTGAATCCTCGTCACGGCCGTTGTGGATTTGTTCATTTGATGCATCACGCTATTGTGATTTGTGTGTGTAATGAAGTAAGGACTTAGAGGGAGAACGGCCTATTGACATAGCTCGGGTGCATGGGGGGAGTTGTGTAAAACCCTGGTTTGTGTCTTGGAGAGGCTGCACGATCCAGTAAGTTCAGTAGAACTTCGGTTTCAATTTTTTTTTGACCATGTCGTAGCATGATCATGTCATTAATAACAAACGGAAGGTAGGGATCCGTTTCATTCAACAACAGACTGGTGTGGTGGACCTCAAACACCTGCGCTCAACCACCTTTCTCCCCCCCCCCCTTGCAAGCGCTGACAGGCAAATATTCCTGTCAAAACATTGATCCTCTCACCCTGTCAATCAGTATTACCAGGAAAAAAAATTTCCTTCCCCCGCTCCCCACAGCGTAGAGGTAAAAACCTTCCCCTCTCCCTTCCTCCTGTACTGCCCCTTACACGCCCGGGGGCCACATTCACAAAGTAGTTACGCAAGCACTTACGAACCTGTACATCTTTTCTCAATATTTGGCGGCTTTGTTTACAATTATTAAACAGTTAATGAGCTCCGAAGCACCAGGAGGCTGTTTATAACAATAACAATTGATTGGGAAGTTTTCATGTTGACCAGACAACACACTAGAAGGTGAAGGGACGACGACGTTTCGGTCCGTCCTGGACCATTCTCAAGTCGATTGTGAGAATGGTCTAGGACGGACCGAAACATCGTCGTCCTTCCACCTTCTAGTGTGTGGTCTGGTCAACATTAGCCACGTTATTGTGACTCGTCGCCTGCAAGTTTTCATGCTTGTAAACTGTTTAATAAATGTAACCAAAACCGTCAGAGATTTAGGAAAGATGTACACGTTTATAAGTACTTGCGTAACTGCTTCGTGAATCTGGCCCGAGGGGGTCCAACAAGCAGCTCCCGGAAATCGTGCATTGCACTTAACACCTTTTAAACAATAATTATTAGCAGGCCAGTCACTACAGCCACAGGCTGCCAACCCCGCCACCCATACCTCCCCCCCCCCTTAAGTGTACTTTAACATTAGATTCAAACAAAACATGTCGGCCCACAACTACCATCAATAGATCATACCATTAGCATGATCTGCTAATGCCAGAATAATGCCTCGCCAACCGTTAGTACACAATCACCAGCCACAGAAATAACCTCTCTTCGCCAATAAAGTAACTGCCATTGGTGTACAGGATGTGTACACGTCTATTTCTGCCTGCAGGATCGAGCACTAGCTCTTGAGCCCCGCTTTTCTAGCCGCCGATTGTCTAGTGCAATTAATCCCGACCCGTTCTCTCCCTATCAAATGTACATTTAAAATTATGAATGCAGTTTGTTTCTACAACCTGGTCCTTTAGTTTATTCCGTTTTCCCATTCCTCTTATGCTAAAACCTCAACCACTTTGACTGGGTGGTCTCGCTTCGTGCAGGTCCGCGTTCAATCCCCGACCGTCCAGGAGGTTGGGCAAAAATCCTACCCCCACCCCCAAGTCCTTATCTTCATATCCTTTCCAAGTGCTATATAGTCGTAATGGTTTACTACTTTCTCTTGATAGTTACCTTACCTCTTATGTATTTTATACATCTCTATCATGCCTCCCCCTGCCCTCCTCCGTGCCACATGACCTAAGCGGATGAATGAGCGACGACCTTAGGAAGTCTCGTCACAGAGTCTGTCTGGAGATTGTGCGGCACTTGACTGGCTGCCCCCCACGTCACAAGAGGAAGATGCTCTACCACAGACTCCGCCCACGAAGGGCCTTGGAGCGGAGTGAGCCGCGTAAATATGTCCAAAACAAGTCTTGAAGCAGTGCCAATCCCTGTTTGGGTAGATAAGTACCCGGGGTCCTTCACTAAGCACCCCTTGGTCTTGCCAAGTGCCAATGATAAAAAAGAACTTATTAAAGTATTTTCCAGCATTATTAATAGAGAATTACAGCCTAATTCTCTGTGTGAATGGGCCGAGTATGGAAGCAGGTATGGTAATTGGAGACATGCTGGGACGCCAGTTATCCAAGAGTTATAAAGAGTTTTCGCCAATTATGAAATGCTGGCAGCAACTTTAATGGTCCGGTGTGACCGGAAACTGGAAAGTCTTTACAAGCTAAAGCACAATGAGTAGTTAAGGGCCACAGTTGTAAGTAGTTGGAGCCGGTCGGCCGAGCGGACAGCACGCTGGGCTTGTGATCCTGTGGTCCTGGGTTCGATCCCAGGCGCCGGCGAGAAGCAATGGGCAGAGTTTCTTTCACCCTATGCCCCTGTTACCTAGCAGTAAAATAGGTACCTGGATGTTAGTCAGCTGTCACGGGCTGCTTCCTGGGGGTGGAGGCTTGGTCGAGGACCGGGCCGCGGGGACACTAAAAGCTCCGAAATCATCTCAAGATAACCTCAAGAACAGTTGCGGTGCCAGGACCGAGCCTTGCGAGACCCCATTTGCTACATTCCTCCAGCTTGACACATCCTTGGTGAATGACACTACTTTCTTCTCTTCAGATACCCTCCCTCCCTACACAGCTCGGTGTGTTCCAAGTTATCCCAGCCTGCCTCACCATCAGTCTTGCATGTGGAACAATGTCAAATGTTCTTTTGATAATCTAGGAAGTCTACCCAGCCTTCTTTTTACCTGCTTGGTGGGGTTCTGGGAGTTCCACTCGCCAAGCCTGGCCCGAGGCTGGGCTTGGTGAGCCACCACCAAGCCACCGTCCGTCCTCATTTTAAATATACCATGAAGGATCAAAGGAATAAATCATTATACATTATAACAAATCATTGCTACGCAGGCTGAGAAGTGTTAGCTATTACATAGCGAGACAATTGTAAACTATAATTATTGACAAAACAAATGCTGTTCTGAAGGCTGTATAGCCAAATTTGAAAATTCTATTCAGTCCAGAAAAAGTCAAATGTGACTGAAGGTTAATTTAAAGGCCTGCGAATGGTTAGATCCGACGGTACGAAGCGGTGGCGGCTAGATTTCTAAATCTAGATTTAGATTTAGCTACTCAGAACAAAGTGTCCATGTAGCACGGGCTATGGTGAGCCCGTAGTGAACTTACCTGGCACAGGAGTGGTGCTGCTTTTTCAAAGGGGGAGGGGATTAGTTATGCCTAAATAAATGTAGCTGCAGGCTCGACCCTGTTACGGGCTATTCATGCCCGTGCCACCTCCTGGTTGGCTTAATCTTAATCATCTCGACCTGGCCTGTGATCACCTACCCAGGGTCGAGGTAGACGGGAAGAAACAGAACCTACAGCCTTGTATGGTACTCAGTGCGGCCTTCCAAAACAATTAAATTAAAGCAACTTTATTTATAAGCTTATTTTGGCCTATTTGAATGTATAGAGCGTTCAATACAATACGTGGCCTTATGAAATCTTCGCCGAGCAAAATATGGCTTTCGTGTAACGAAAGGTTGGCCATTCCTGGCCTAATCCAATTAGGCCCCCCTAACCCCTCCCGTTTCTTATTTTAAAACATTCTTGAATTAGCATTTATCTACCACTTCCTATAATTTATTTCACTTGCTCATTGCCCGTTCGTGAAACTTGTTCTCCTTAATATAAATGACATAAGAACATAAGAACAAAGGCAACTGCAGAAGGCCTATTGGCCCATACGAGGCAGCTCCTATTTATAACCACCCAATCCCACTCATATACATGTCCAACCCATGCTTGAAACAATCGAGGGACCCCACCTCCACAATGTTACGCGGCAATTGGTTCCACAAATCAACAACCCTGTTACTGAACCAGTATTTACCCAAGTCTTTCCTAAATCTAAACTTATCCAATTTATACCCATTGTTTCGCGTTCTGTCCTGTGTTGATACTTTTAATACCCTATTAATATCCCCTTTGTTATGTCCATTCATCCACTTGTAAACCTCTATCATGTCACCCCTAACTCTTCGCCTTTCCAGTGAATGCAATTTAGCTTTGTTAATCTTTCTTCATATGAAAGATTTCTAATTTGGGGAATTAACTTTGTCATCCTACGCTGGACACGTTCAAGTGAATTTATATCCATTCTATAATATGGCGACCAAAACTGAACTGCATAATCTAAATGGGGCCTAACCAGAGCAAGATATAGCTTGAGAACCACACCAGGTGTCTTGTTACTAACGCTGTGATTAATAAATCCGAGTGTCCGATTTGCCTTATTACGAACATTCATGCATTGATCCTTTTGTTTTAAATTCTTACTAATTATAACTCCCAGATCCCTTTCGCAATCCGACTTCGCAATCTCAACACCATCTAGCTCGTATCTTGTAACTCTATCATCATTACCTAGCCTCAGAACTTACATTTATCAGCATTAAACTGCATCTGCCAGTCCTTTGACCATTTCAAACCCTATCTAGATCAACTTGAAGTGATAGAGAGTCCTCCTCCGAATTAATTTCCCTACCGATTTTCGTATCATCGGCAAATTTGCAAATGTTACTACTCAAACCCGAATCTAAATCTAGACATCTGCTTCTCTGGTTTTCATTTCATGTTATCCTTCATTCTGAACACTTTCCTTTTGCTCATCATGTGAATTTCGCACATAATTGTGTGTTATGTTGCCTATTCTGTTAACTAAATTGTGGAGGTGGAAGTAAAAGGGGGGGGAGGTTCAACGATGGCAATGGTGGCAGCAATGGTGGCAACAATGGTGGCAACAATGGTGGCAACAATGGTGGCAACAATGGTGGCAACAATGTTTGGCAGCAATGGTGGCAACAATGGTGGCAGCAATGGTGGCAGCAATGGTGGCAGCAATGGTGGCAACAATGTTTGGCAGCAATGGTGGCAACAATGGTGGCAGCAATGGTGGCAACAATGGTGGCAGCAATGGTGGCAACAATAATGGTGGCAACAATGGTGGCAGCAATGGTGGCAACAATGGTGGCAGCAATGGTGGCAGCAATGGTGGCAACAATGGTGGCAACAATGGTGGCAACAATGGTGGCAACAATGGTGGCAACAATGGTGGCAGCAATGGTGGCAGCAATGGTGGCAACAATGGTGGCAGCAATGGTGGCAGCAATGGTGGAGGTCGGGGCGGAGTAGGGCAGTGAAGGGATCGATGGCTTGGCGGTGTTGCCCGACGCCCTCACCACAAGTACAGCTTCACTGCCGCCCACTCCCACCAGGCGCTCTTCCTCTCCTGCTCCTTCATCTGCTGCTGCTGCTACTACTACCCTACGTCGGCTGCTACTACCCTACGTCGGCTGCTACTACCCTACGTCGGCTGCTACTACCCTACGTCGGCTGCTATTACCCCTACGTCGGCTGCTACTACCCCTACGTCGGCTGCTACTACCCCTACGTCGGCTGCTACTACCCTACGTCGGCTGCTACTACCCCTACGTCGGCTGCTACTACCCTACGTCGGCTGCTACTACCCTACGTCGGCTGCTACTACCCCTACGTCGGCTGCTACTACCCTACGTCGGCTGCTACTACCCCTACGTCGGCTGCTACTACCCTACGTCGGCTGCTACTACCCCTACGTCGGCTGCTACTACCCTACGTCGGCTGCTACTACCCTACGTCGGCTGCTACTACCCCTACGTCGGCTGCTACTACCCTACGTCGGCTGCTACTACCCTACGTCGGCTGCTACTACCCCTACGTCGGCTGCTACTACCCCTACGTCGGCTGCTACTACCCCTACGTCGGCTGCTACTACCCTACGTCGGCTGCTACTACCCCTACGTCGGCTGCTACTACCCTACGTCGGCTGCTACTACCTTTTGTCGGCTGCTTCCCTTACTACTACAATCATACCTCCCGCTTACAATGTCTGTTGCTATTAATGCTGCTGCCGCTTCTCCATCCTATCAAGTCCTGTATTTTGTAGCATAAAAGATATATATATTTAGTATATCTGTTGCTATCAGGGCTACTACTAATCCTTCAGCTACTTGCTCAGCCGCATAGCCGTGATACCGAGTCTTCTGCTTCTCTGCTTCCTATCAACATTTGCTGCTGCTCCTCCACTAAACGTGGAAGAATTTGAGACAAAAATAACCGCTAAAAAGACGAGCCTTTATTTTTAGCTAAATGCTAGAAGCGGTGTCAATCACCGTTAATGGTGTTTCACGACCTCAATGGCTACCAATCCAACAGTTCGTATTAGTGTACTGCTGCATGTATCAACCTGGTAAGTGTGAACAGTTCCTCACACGCTAGTAGAAGGGAACATTTATATAGCCAACACTACAATTACTAGTAAAATCACAATAGCCACACCTATTAAAGGTTGGTTGCTACCTTTCCTTGAGGTGCTTCCGGGGCTTAGCGTCCCCGCGGTCCGGTCGTCGACCAGGCCTCCTCGTTGCTGGACTGGTCAACCAGGCTGTTAGACGCAGCTGTTCGCAGCCTGACGTACGAGTCACAGCCTGGTTGATCCGGTATCCTTTGGAGGTGCTTAAACAGTTCTCTCGAACACTGAATGGTCTACCAGTTATGACCCTTATGTGTAGTGGAAGCGTGTTTAACAGTCTTGGGCCTCTGATGTTGATAAGAGTTCTCTCTCAGAGTACCTGTTGCACCTCTGCTCTTCAACGGGGGTATTCTGCACATCCTGCCATGCCTTCTGGTCTCATGTGATGTTATTTCTGTGTGCAGGTTTGGGACCAGCCCCTCTAATATTTTTCAAGTATAAATTATTATATATCTCTCCCGCCTGCGCTCAAGAGAATACAGATTTAGGCTCTTTAGTCGGTCCCAATAGTTTAGATGTTTTACTGAGTGGATTCTAGCAGTAAAGGATCTCTGCACGCTCTCCAGGTCAGCAATTTCTCCAGCTTTGAAAGGGGCTGTCATTGTGCAGCAGTATTCTACTCTAGAGAGCACTAGCGTCTTGAAAAGTATCGGTATAGCATCTATAGTGTGAAAAGTTCTTGTCATCCAACCTGTCATTTTTCTTGCAGTTGTGACGGCTACTATATTGTGTTCTTTAAAGGTAAGGTCTTCCGACATGAGTACACCCAAATCCTTTACATTGCCTTTTCGTTCTATGTTATGATTTGACTGAGTTTTGTACGTGGTTTCCGTTTTTATATTTTCATTTTTTTTCCGTCGCGCATGAGCTGTTATACTCTAAATATTCTCTTACATATTGGAGCTTAAATTGTAGTAAGGAAGAAGGGGTAAAGCAAACAAGGCGAGGGAAGATGGGCAGGCAGAACAAGGATGAGGAAACCGCAGATGAATGTACACGCTGTGGCTGTGGTACGTTCACTGGTTTGTGGAGTGGGGTACGAACGAGGGCGTGAGCACTTGTGTGTTTTGTTTTTTGCTTCTTGCTTTCATGGCAAGATAAATTTTCATTATCCGGTCACCTACTGAAATGGTTTACTGACCAAGAAGGCCAGAGATACAAGCAACCAGTAACTTTTGTCATCCTCAAGTTCTAACATGAACATTTATCAAAAACCTTAACTAAATTTACCCGTTCTCTACCTCCTCATCACAAGCGACTTGAGAATGGTCCAGGACGGACCGAAACGTCGTCGTCCCTTCAACTTCTAGTGTGTGGTCTGGTCAACTTAACTAAATACTTTTGTAGGGATCTCTACTCCACCTCGTCTAAATTTCTCCTCTATTTCTCTGTCCATCCTCATCAACAAATATTAAATGCTTGTTAATCCAACGGTGTTATATTCAAACTCCGCGCCAGTTGGAACATAACCAATCACAGGCGAGTAGGCCTCTGACGTCATGCCAGATTCTCAGTCACCAGGCATGCTTGCAGCAGGCAGTTCCCTCGATATTGATTTGAGGAACTTGAGAATGAGGGACAATCTACTTTTAGAATGGTCCAGGACGGACCGAAACGTCGTCGTCCCTTCACCTTCTAGTGTGTGGTCTGGTCAACATACTTTAGCCACGTTATTGTGACTCATCGCCTGCAGTTCCCTCGATACACTCAGAGTAGGCGGACCTCGGCTGGCCAGATATAACCCATGTTGCCTTGGCCAATAAATCTAATAAGTTCTACAGTGTATATTACTCAACCCGAACAAGGCAACCAATACCCGCCAAACCCTGTTTATGAATTATTAATGAAAAACGATTTACACACTAATCGACTAATGACATTCAAACATTTCTCTAGTGCTTCGTTGATGACATCTGTTCAAACAGCAACGCTTCAAATAAAAATAATAGCCAACAGAACCCAAGAACCTAACATGCTTAATTATATACTGAACTATAATGTATAGTAATTTCTATATTGTAAACCTATTTATAATACACAGTACGATAATAGAATGCATTTTGAGAGTCGGTAGCTGTTTTAACTAGTCCTGTCTGAGGACAGGTTGAAATGAGGTAATTCTGACCAAAATACCCATCAACCATTCCTCAACTTCTTGGTTTGTCAATACAAAAACCATTACGCACATGACAACCGATTATGTTCGAACTTTTTTCGAGCAGAGATTTGCTCACTTCCATGTAATGAGTTCGTCAGTTTGAACATGCCGACCCAAACGCTGTTGAAATCATTTTATATTATATTATATATAATTATGGTGTT
The DNA here is from genome assembly GCA_020271785.1 of Procambarus virginalis. Classification (NCBI taxonomy): domain Eukaryota; kingdom Metazoa; phylum Arthropoda; class Malacostraca; order Decapoda; family Cambaridae; genus Procambarus; species Procambarus virginalis. Next base: position 5,970,404 of record WNGS01162157.1, read on the forward strand.
ATAATTATACAAAAATTATATAATTTTTGTATACAATCAGATATGTAAGTGAGTACACCTTGCATAATAAAGTGTACACCATAAAAAAGGGGGTGGTAGAAGCGAACACTCTTATGTATTCAAAGTTAAATGGCAAGTTTTTTCCTGAATGCTCTGTGTTTCCTTCTCTGAGGCTGTGGGTCCCTATAATTGCACCAGAGGTGGTACCCCCTTTATATATAATTATGTGTGTGTAAATCACGAAAAATAAACGCGTGATTAAAAATTTCACTCCTGAAGATGTATTAATATACGAAAGTACTTGAGGAAATTCCTGTTTCAATTCTTCCTCCGTGGTCTGACACTGTCATATAATTATATATAATTACACAATCATTCACACAAATACATATACACATCGCTAATCTTTTTATAGCAAGTGATTCAACAAGAGGCTCACACAACAGACAGTGAAGGGCAAGCCAAGTGGAATAGCCGACCTTTAAACACTCAAGTCCCAACATAAGCACTGTATCTTTTCTGGTGCTTCTACTCTCATGCGAGAGCTATGTAGGAAATTCTAGGTTTATTGTCCATTGTTGATTTAAGAGACAAGCGTGTAGACATCACACGTGGTGGAGTTTGGGGATACAAGTAGGACACAATCGACTTGAGAATGGTCCAGGACGGACCGAAACGTCGTCGTCCCTTCACCTTCTAGTGTGTGGTCTGGTCAACATACAAGTAGGAGCTGCCTTGTACGAGGCCAATAGGCCTTCTGCTAAATCCGTGTCGCATCCTAGCGTCTGGGATGCTCTCGGACGTATGTTCGAATCCTCGTCACGGCCCTTGTGGATTTGTTCCGTGTAGTCTAATGTTTATATGTTTTAGGTAATTTGAGTGTTGTTACGCGATTGACTGATGAATATTAAGCCATCCAAGAGGTGGCACGGGCATGAATAGCCCGTAAGTGGTAATGTTGTTAAGGAAATGTGTTTGGTATAAGAACAGCTGCGAGAAAGATCAGGTATAAGTTCTCGGGGAAAATTCGGGATTAGTTACAATTATATAAGTATTTCGGTGAGGCTGTTTTAATTTGTCGACGACTGCTGCAGAAGTAATTTTTATGCTGGTTTTTGTATCGACTGCAAAAGATATTACGCTGTGACTTGTATTCTTATCTATATTTCATACGAAAATGATGAAAAACACAGGTGCAAGTATCATGCCTTTGGGTACAGAGCTCTATCTTAAACAATGCAGATTGACTGTGTCCAAGGAAGATATCTGACACAGAGTTCACTACATTATAGAAGCAATTATCTAGTTTGCTTGCTCTGTGAATTCCTCACACAGTTGCATCTGGTCGCTGGTGTATTAGAATAATAACCAAGTTTATTTTCCCTACTTTGATCTCAAGTACCTACCTGTACCACCTTATTTGAAGGAGTTTAAGAGTTTGTACACAGGTCGAGCTCTTGAAGGGGTCACTACCAACAACTTTCATTCGCCATGAGTTAGGAAAATAAGAAATTAAGAAAACTGACTCCTACCAATTGGATAAGAAATTAGGAAAACCGACTCCTACCCACTGGATAAGAGTGACTTCGCAAACTACAGCTTCCTTCTTGATTATCCTAATAATCCTCCCTCTCATCTCCACCCCACTACGACACGGCCATGTCCAAGGACGGCTGTGTCTTCATTCCCGGCATTCAAATTTTATAAATTTTAAGTTTTAACATACATAATATACAATGTACTTTGCCATAACTCCGTGTGACCGTGCTCTGCGAAATTTATATTTGTCATTTCATTGAACATAAAACTGAATTTAAACCAATATTGACAACAGCTCTTTACCAAGTAAACAAAAAAGTTATTTTGAACAAATTGGTGTGAAAGCCCGCGCATCACGCGATGTTCCAATGGTATTTTATTTAGGTAGTTAACAAGACAAGGGAATGCTCAACAGCTTACAGCTGAGACAACACATCGCCACACATACATCAGTTTCTAGTCGTGGTGGAAGGAAAATTCATCCGCCTAGAAATTATTATAATTAACTATTCCCCCCTCCACTAAAGTCCAATTACTATCAGCTGCAGTGACGTTCGGTAAAATCTCTTCACTTCCAAACTGTCACAGGTAGGAAGATGGGCAGGGGGCTGAGTGAGTGAGTGAGTGAGTGACAGCCAGGTAGAGACCCGGGCACCGCCAGGTACCCATCTAGTCTACCTCGTAGGTAGGAGACTAGATAGTTATATAGTCTATACCCATCTATCGTAATGTATATATAGTAATGTAGTATAAATCCATAGTACTTTACACTCTACTATAAATTAAATTTGACTTTTAAGTTCTGTTTTAAGTTCAAACCGCTATGGACACTAAAAAGATAGTTCAGACATGAAGCTACGACTGAAGAAACAAACAGAGGAGCAGCACCATTACCACCAACAGCGGTGGCGACTGTGGTGAAGTGTTGGCAAGCAACCTACTTTGCCTTCCTTACTCCAAGGGAGGCCAGGGACGGTGGAACTGTTAATATTCCCAGTGTGCGGGCGTCTGCCTCACACAGTCGCTCGCAAGTGCCTCCCCCCTCCCCTCATGGTCACGCAAGCCAGTGCACGCCATGTGCACGCACACCATTCCTATCTTCAGAGTAAGCGCCACTATTCCACCAGTCTCTAACTCTCAAGACAATTACTGAAAACGGGAAATGTGATGTTTCACACACACACACACACACACACACACACACACACACACACACACACACACACACACACACACACACTACAAATTCGTTCCGACAAGAAGTCTCCGACTTCGGTGGCGTGTACTAGGGCAGTACGAGCAAGTGCAGGACGCATGAGGGTTAGAAGGGTGGGAGGGGGCGACGTGGCGTGCAGGCGCCGACAGTAACACCAGCCACTGTATCCGAAGACCCCCCCCCCCCCCACACACACACACACACACACACACACACACACACACACACACACACACACACACACACACACACACACACACACACTAACACCAGTCACCTAGCAATACACAAGCTCTATAACGTTACGTAATGCGCGCGCCACTCTAGAAATTACCAATCCACAACTTAAAAATGCCGAAAAAATGTAATTCTTATTAGGTAGATAGCTATAATGGATTCTAAGGAAGAGCGTGTTAATAGCGTTGGAAACGAAAATATATATTTTTTATATCTTCACATATCTGTGCCACGTGAGTACGACGGGCTCACCATAGCCCGTGCTACTTGGAACCTCTTGTTCCCAGTAGCTAAATCTAAACAACAACAAATTAACGAATATATTTGCGGTTACAAGTGCATTCAATTCTCGACGAGCACGTATGCGCCAGCGATAGACGCCAGCAAGTGGAACATCTGAAGAGAAACTTGATGACTTATCAACACAGGTTGAACCCATAAATCTTGCCTAACCAATATTATACTGCCCGACCAACCCAAGATACAACACCCTCATCCATCCACCCACCCACCCACCCACCCACACCCACACCCCCACACACACACACACACATCCACACACACACATCCACACACACACATCCACACACACACATCCACACACACACATCCACACACACACATCCACACACACAACACCACACACACCCACACACACACACCACACACACACACCCACACACACACCCACACACACACACCCACACACACACACCCACACACAGTTCGGTGGAGGGAATAAACGCTCAAATCAAAGCACACACAATTTATTAAAATCAAATGGAAAGAAAATTGCGAAAAAAAAACAGGTACAGCCATTATCAGCAGGATCTCCTTAACCCCCCCCCCCGTCCCCTCTCCCCGCCTGCCACTGCTGGCAAAATGATTGTGTACAAATAGCCAACGTCAACCATCACTACCAGGAGCTTAGAGTTTTGGAGCTCGTAAACTGTTTAATAACAGTCAACAAAGTCGATAAGTTCCCCCTTCATCTGTCACAAGACAATCTCACGGGTTTTGTCAAGGAAAGCCAAGATGATCATCTTATCACTCAACAAGGACAGCAATCACTCGCCTACGCTACAAATATCAGTCTTCCAGCCACACAGTTACAGCCCTGTGCCAGGTAAGTCCACTAGGGGCTCACCATAGCCCGTGCTACTTGCATCTTTTGGTTCAGTAGCTGAATCTAAAAACAGCAGCAGCAGCAGTCTTCCAAACCAGACTGGCTTCCCTGGGATTTTGTTGACGGCCTCGTCTTTTTAATATACAGGCTCGTAAATAGATAAAAACTATTTGTGTGCGTGTTTGACACACACGCGCGCGCATGTGTGCGTGTTTGACACACGCGCGCGCATGCACATACAAACACTCACTACCTGCATGCGTACTCGCCTAGTTGTGCTTGCGGGGGTTGAGCTTTGGCTCTTTGGTCCCGCCTCTCAACTGTCAATCAACTGGTGTACAGATTCCTGAACCTACTGGGCTCTTATCATATCTACATTTGAAACTGTGTATGGAGTCAGCCTCCACCACATCACTGCCTAGTGCATTCCACTTGTTTAACTACTCTGACACTGAAACAATTCTTTCTGACGTCCCTGTGGCTCATTTGGGTACTCTGGTGGAAACTGTGTCCCCTTGTTCGCGCACCACCAGTGTTAAACAGCTTATTCTTATCTACCCTCTTAATTCCTCTGCGAATTTTGTAGGTAGTGATCATGTCTCCCCTTACTCTTCTGTCTTACTCGTGATGACGACGTTTTAGATTCAGCTACTCAGAACGAGGTCCATGTAGCACGGGCTATGGCGAGCCCGTAAGATGCATGCGTGAAGTTCGGCACCATTTAGTACTAATTTCATGAGTCAGTACCACACCTTGCGAATACAAATACAAACATCCTACCTTAGAATCATACATACCCGAGTACCCATGAGGTTACTTATTTAAATTGCCATAAACGTTACTCGATAATAATTTAAAATAAAAATCAGACAAAAATGAAGTCTGAAATATAAATCCGGCCACCAAGGAGGTATCTGCTACCAGCGTTCAGAGATCCGCATCCTCACAATGACCCTGTTGACAACCTCAGCAGATGCGACTGACAGATCCGCATCCTCACCTTGACACCTGTAGGTCAGTTAACAGTACAGAGTTAATGTGGACACGGCATGAGCAATATCTTCTGGTGTCCACCAGTGTGTGTCTGCAGCACGGTAAGATAATGAACAGTTTCGTCGGGGTACTAAAGCGGTCTCCACCAGTACTGTACTGTCGCGCCTACATCCTGTCAAACTGGCGGTGTGGGAGGGAGAGAGGTGCTTGTACTCACCTCATTTCCCAGATGATACCTAGTATCAGGGAGCCGGTCGGCCGACCGGCTCCCTTTGGACAGCACGCGGGACTTGTGATCCTGTGGTCCTGGGGTTCGATCCCAGGCGCCGGCGAGAACAATGGGCAGAGTTTCTTTCACCGCTATGCCCCTGTCTACCTAGCACGTAAAATAGGTACACTGGGGGTTAGTCCGCTGTCACGGGCTGCTTCCTGGGTGGAGGCCTGGTCGAGGACCACGGGCCGCGAGGGACCACTAAACAAGCCCCAAGAATCATCTCAAGATAACCTCAAGATAGTATCTGGCCTCCTGCTCCCTACACCTATCTTCATTACATAACATTTTGCTTAGGTTAAACTCTAACAACCATTTGTTCGACCATTCCTTCAGCTTGTCTAGGTCTTCTGAAGCCTCAAGCAGTCCTCCTCTGTCTTAATCCTTCTCATAATTTTTGCATCCTCAGCAAACATTGAGAGAAATGAATCTATACCCTCCGGGAGATCATTTACATATATCAGAAACAAGATAGGGTCGAGTACAGAGCCCTGTGGGATTCCACTGGTGACTTCACGAAAAATCTGAGGTCTCACCCTTCAACTGTAACTCTCTGCTGCTTACTGCTTAGGTACTCCCTTATCCACTGGAGCACCTTACCCAGCTACACCTGCCTGTCTCTCCAGCTTATGTAACAGCCTCTTATGTGGTACTGTGTCAAAGGCTTTCCGACAATCCAAGAAAATGCAGTCCGCCCAGCCTTCTCTTTCTTGCTTAATCTTTGTCACCTGGTCGTAGAATTCTATTAGCCAATCAGGCAAGATTTACCCTCCCTGAATCCATGTTGGCGATTTGTCATGATCGTCCCTTCTTTCGAGATGTGTTACTACGTGTTTTCTTTCTCACGATCTTCTCCATCACCTTGGCATAGTATACAAGTCAAGGGAACTGGCCTGTGGTTCAGTGCCTCTTGCCTGTCGCCCTTTTCTATATTGGGACCACATTCGCCGTCTTCCATATTTCTGGTAGGTCTCCCTTCTCCAGTGACCTACTATACACTATGGAGAGTGGCAAGCAAAGTGCCTCTGCACACTCATTCAGTACCCATTGGTGAGATCCCGTCTGGACCAAAATGCCTTTCTAACATCCAGATCCAGCAATTGTCTCTTGACCTCCTCTCTCGTAATTTCGAAACCCTTCCAAGGCCGCCTGCTTTACTCTTCCCTTTCTCCTAGCAAAGTGACCTTACCTTTTCTATTGTGAAGACCTCCTGGAAACCTCTTGTTGAGTTCTTCACACACCTCTTTGTCATTCTCTGTATATCTGTCCTCCGCCTGTTCTGAGTTTCATTACCTGTTATTTCACTGTTGTTTTCCTCCTGATGTGACTGTGGAGAAGCTTTGGTTCGATCTTGGTTTTGTTTGCTATATCATTTTCATAATTTTCTCTGCTTCTCTTCTCACCCTAACATACTCATTCCTGGTTCTCTGG
>WNGS01162157.1:6030308-6051718 GCA_020271785.1 Procambarus virginalis
AACTAAAACTTGCACATTCAAGTAGAATGTGTTTCGCTTGTATGTAACGGTATCTCAATCTTTCGGTCAGTCCTATAGTATGTAATTACTATGTACTTACATAGATCAATTGCCAGCCATTGGAATAAAAAAACAAAAAAAAAATTAATGTCTGTGACGGCTATAGTATACCTATACATGTAAAACAAAAAAATCCTATGTAAATATATGTAGTTCAGATCCTAGAAGCTACGACTGATCAACTTATGCTAGTATTCTTCACTTGTATATATTGTAGCTATCAAAAAAGAATATTGAATTTACAGGCAGTTCATTATATTAGGTATATACTAAATCTTTGATGTTTTTATTTTAAAGTATGAATATTAGCTTTTTCATAATAATATATTTATAATAATAGTATAATTATAAATTATAATCTATATATATAGTATACTAGATATATATATATAATATATATCAGTATATATATACTATATACTTAATATAACTATATTACGGCTATTAATATCTACATACTTATATAATCTATATATATATTATATCTATATTATCTCTAAATATCTATATTATGCTCTATTATTATATATACTATATATAATATATCCTAATATGTCGTACCTAGTAGCCCAGAAGCACTTCTCAGCCCATATGCAAGGCCCGATTTGCACTATAGGCCAAGTTTTCCACTGATTAATTGGTCCTTTCGACACCAACCTACCGAACCGTAACCTACAAACTTTTTTGGCTACCAAGCTAACCTATAAAGATAGGTTAGGTTAGTTAGGTAGGGTCGGTTGTGTTAGGTCATATATCTACGTAATTTTAAGTCAAATAAAATAATTGACCTCATACATAATGAAATGGTAGCTTTATCATTTCATAACAAAAAAAAATAAAATGAGAAAAATATATTAATTCAGGAAAACTTGGCTTATTAGGCACATCGGGGCCTTGCATAGTAGGCTGAGAAGTGCGTTCTGGCTATAGGTACGACATATATATATACTAATATAAAAATATTATATAACTTGTAGGAAGATACATATATAGGGAGTGCCACCTTTGGTTGTGTTTGTAGGGACCCGCTGGCCTCAAAAAAGAGGATATGTAGCATCTGCGTAGAGGAGCCTTACAGGGCAACCCGTACGCTCACATATTGTCTTCTCCTACCACCCTTGTATATATGTTAGGTGTGTGTATGGTAGCCTAATAAGTTGTATAATTAGTGTGAAGGTTATATGATAGTCTTTCTGAAGAATACTCATAGTGTTCAAAAATGTTATGATACAAACAATCACATGCAAGGTTATTATTGGTTGAATTATTTATTCACTCGGAAAATAAACTACCAGAATGATGATTTGTACATTTATCATTAGTCTCATAATGCAAGTATAACTTAACTGAATTAGTGTGTACTGTCATTCTACATTATAAAAAACTGATGCCAAAGTAGCTTGCTATATTATTTTTGCCTAAGATTTATTATTAAAAATGTGATTTTGGTCCAGTTTGTATCAAATATAAAGAATGCACATATTTTTATTTACAAATATTAGTGGTGCATAATTGGACTGCATTGCGCATAAGTGTAATATTTACTGTTACTCATCAAACAGTAGCATAGATACCTTTGCATTAACATTTTTATTCTGTCAGTGTTGACAAATGTACTGGTAATATTCTAGGATAAGAATAATACTGTATTGCAAGAGTACATGTATGTAGTGATACTGTATACACCGACTTATATACAATGATACTGTATACACATACACTTGGATACTGTATACACATACACTTGGATCACTGAGCAAAGTAGATTAATTACCCTAATAATGTCTCAAGAATTGCAATTTGTAGGTTCAAATAAGTTTTCTTTATACATAGAAATTGTGTCTGCATTGTTTCCCAAATTTTTTTTTTATTTAGAGCTGTTACTAATACAAATGTTACAGTATTAAGATAGCAAATTCCTTTCTCACAAAGACAATTTTCTAAGACTTTTTTCATCTTACAGTATTCAAAATTAAAAAAAAATGAAATGCAACAAATGGGCTTTTGGTTGTACTTTCACCTATAGTAATATATTTTGCACAATTATTGGCATCGTTGGAACACGGTGTTAATGCGAAATGTGTTTTTAACTAAGGCCTATCAGAAGCTCCCCTTAGCTTTTTGCATTAGACCTAACCAGGGTACCCCTACTTTTAAGTTACCCCTCAACCACCTACCCCTGCCAGAAGTCACCTCTCATCTGGCCAGACCCCTCAAACATATTCTTCTACTAAGATAGTGCCTTGATTTTATATATTCACATAGTACTGTGGGAAGGTGGCTTATAGGAGCTACCGAAGGCCCTTTGCTTTGATAGTAAAGATTTGTAACCTAAAGGAAAAATCAAATTCTAATTTATTAATATTTTATTACAGCTATTTATTACATTAAAATATAATTTGATGTGCTCAAAAACTTAACTACATTCTAGTTATTTGTACAAACTAATATAAAAAAATAAGCAGCTCAATCTACTAGTACTGTACTTTAAACATTATACAGTATAATAAACAATCTTATTTACTTCTAATATGGAAATTAGCCAACTGTAGCCACCATGCATACCGGTATAAAATAAAAACAAAATGGTCAATACAGTACCTAAAACTAATACTAGTTTTGCATAAGAGTCTGAGCAAATATTAATCACTGAAGCACTCACAATGAAACACAACATTCTGCTACTCCAGAAGCATGCTGAACTAGCACCAAATTTCACATTATGTACTGTGCTGATATTTTAGATTATACATTGATCATTAGGTCCTGCAGCACTCATCAATTCACCCTTGATTTCTGCCTTGTTTATTGTATCGCTGCTTCAAACAACTGTACTCACATTTACAAACTTTTTTTTGGTCAGTATAACAGTTCAAAATTTATTTCAAGCATCATTTGACACTTTGCACTACTTCCTTTTTTTCTAATGTGATTTCCACATTTCAAACATGAATGTGTTTATTTCCTACAAAACTTCTCGGTTCTGGTACTTCAAAGCATACATTATCTTCATCCATTAGCATGTCTTATTCTTAATCTTTCAAGGTCAACCATTATCATAATTTGAATTTTGTGCACCAGTGTTTGAATGCTAAGGTGAGCCATACAGGTATTGTTTCAGGTGCCCACCTGGCCTTGTACGCGTGTTCATTAAACATCGGGTAACATAAAAAGAGGTTGATTTTCGGACAATACTTAGCCTTGAAGAACTAAAAAGTACTTAAAATGTTTATATATGTATGTATGTGAACAAGCTTGAATGGTCCCCAGGCATATATGCAACTGAAAACTCACACCCCAGAAGTGACTCGAACCCACACTGCTGAGCACTGTGCAACTGGTGTATATATATGAAAATGTCTGGTCAGTCTAAGGTTGGAGGCCAAACATTTGGGGCTATCTTTGGCCAACTTTGCAGAGGAAATAGTCTGGGGTATAGGACGGACATAGGCTGGTCGGGGTTTACTTAAGTTGTTAAATATTTTTAAGAAATATCAGCCTCTAACTCAACCCGCACCTGTGCAATTTTCATGAAGTCAAATTAAATTGCAGGTGTTTTTAGTAGTGTGAAATTACTCCCACCGTTTATTGGAAGATTTTCATTTTATTATTGCAAAACAACATACAACAATATTATGAACATTGTTGCATGTTCATAATATGCAACAATGAACTTAATTCAATCTGGTTACAGTGATGATACATACAGAGTAAATAGAGAAGATACAGTAATGAAGATTTTATGGTGAAGATAGCATATACCGTACAGTGAAGATGTGAGAAAGGGGACAGGGGGATAACGAGGGAAGAACTGGAATAAAACATTGGGGAGGGGGAAGAAAAGGAGTACAGGGTGAGGTGGGTGAAATGGAGTGGAGGGCGTGTGGGGGAAGAAATAGACATTGACCCAAGAACTTCTGGGTGCCCATTTAGTATTAAAATATAATAGATTAATAAGTGATTACCAAACCACATCTTCAAAAATGAAGAAACGATGTTGTTTTGGTCCATCCTGGATCATTATCATGTGACAAAAAAGGAAGGGATAGGCAAGTGAGATAAGAGGTGATGAGAAAAGGCAAAAGATGAAGATAAGAATAGGAGGAAAGGTAAGAGTAAGAAATAGGGGGGTATGAATGGGTAAGAAAATCCTGAAAAAGAGGGAGGGCAAAGCTCAAGTCGGATCATGTTTCTTAAAGAAAGAAAGAAAGCAAGCATTTATGTATGTACTGTGACAGGGAAGATTCAGCAGCAACAAAGCCAGGACTAAGGTTCATGCTGAGCATGTTGTGTATCAGAGCCGATTCAAGAAGATGGCATCTGTGAAGAGTAGAGGCAGGAAATATTATTTTAAAAGACCAATCAATGGGATTATTAGAGCCCTTGATATGACAATAGAGAGCATTGTTTGTGTCTGCAGTCTTAGACTTAATAAATACAAAAGAAGTGTTAAGTCTGCGTACAAACAATGCTCTTCTGTCATGTCGAGGACTAATAATCCGCTAGATTGGTATTCTTGTAAAATAATCTTTCCTGCCTCTACTCTTCAGACACCACCTTGTTGAACCGCTCTGATACACATGCCCAACATGACTCTTAAGTCCTGGTTTTGTTGCTGTTTATGCTTCCCTTTCATAGTACAAGACATACTTAAATGTTCTAACATTAACAAATGTGATATGACTTAAGCTTTGCCCCCTTTCTCTTTTTCTTCCCCATTTTCCTAAACCTTCTTTTATTCATCCCCCCCCCCACTTAATTCTTACCCCGTTTCTTACTCTTACCTTGCTTTTCTTATTTTCCTGTTTCTCCTCTCCTCTCATCTCACACTCTTACCTTATTTATTTGCCTGTTCCTTCCCCTCTCTCACAACTTGATAATGGTCCAGGACGGACCAAAACGTCGGCGTTTCTTAATTTTAAGATGTTGTGATTGTGATTCATTGCTTGTAATGGTTAATAAGTTTTTGATTCAAGACACTTTATTTCCCGCTGCTCCAAAATTTATTTTATTAATAGTAAGAAGGTAATACCCTTTGCTTTTCAATTACTTGTTTGGTGTTGTGAATATAATGCAATATTTGCAGTTTTACTCTTGATATTTGTTATTGCACATTAACATGCAAGAATAAATTGTCTTTGGCTTATCAAGCTACATAAGTCTCCCTGGCTTAGTGCTTCCTTTTGATAAATACTTTGATTTATCAAAATATCACCTTATCCAGTATTATATATATATATATATATATATATATATATATATATATATATATATATATATATATATATATATACTGTACGTGTACTGCAGTTTCTTCACTGGGGTTCCATGGAAACCCAAGGTAACTAGAGGTTCTGCAAGAGATATTGGTAAATAGACCCATTCTAATATACAAATATAAATGTCAAATCATTTTGCGTTTAATTTTTCTCGCATAATCGGTATGATGAGCAAAGACAAAAATCATCTCCTTTCAGTTGACTATGAAATCCATGTTTATTTATCTAAAGTATGACCCAGAATTATTTCAATGTTACAAAAGTTGAGAAATGCAGCTATACTGTGCTCTTATGTAAGAAAATAAATTACCCCATATAATATCCATTTATATTTTTCTCTATTTTAATTTTATAAAATATAATTTAGAAAGTCAAATATGAAAATAAAGTTTTTTATTATATATTTTTGTGACTATTGCATTGCAGTGATATAATCTTATTTAGAATGGATAATAGAGACAGGGATTTGTCTGATAAGGTATTTACTCTTGCTCAACACTGGTCCCCCCACATAAACATAAACAAAGTCGATTGAGGAAGTACTTACACACGATGATATTTAGGTCCAAATCCTAAAGTAAACCCGCAAATATGACACAGGTTCACAAGCTGGTTTTTTATAACACGAAGGAGAAATGGTAAAAAAATTAAGAAGACAATACCAAGGGAAATCAAATACAGCCACAATTGTGTGAAGCGAGACGGTAGCCACAGGACGGTGTAGTGAACAAGGCCAGACTTTTCTGCAAATATTAAACAAATGCACCTTTACAAAATTGATGATCAAAACAATTTTGACGAACAGTTACAAACAATTTAAGTCTATAAATTTAAAGTTGTGGAAAAATATTTCTTGTACAATTTTGAAGAACATTGTCACAAATTTATTTAAATACACAAATTTGTAATCAATTTGACAATATATTTCTTGCAATACTGAACAAAATTACCACAACTTTACTAGTATCTTTTGTTCATTCTTTAATGATATAGAAATAATGTGATGCACAATTAATATTATGGAATATTTATGAATTTAGAAGATACTTTTGTATGATTAGCAACAACCACTCTAGTGATATATTGCCTCAAAGGTAACGACATACGACCATATCAAGTACAAAATTCTCTTGATCACTGCCTTAACCACCAACTAATTTATCAATATATTTGCCTTCTCAGCGGACTACCAATGTTTTCGGAGGTGGGCCATATTTGTCAAAGAAACAAATACAGTATGTATACAAAGCTGAAGGTATATACAATTTTCTGTCACTCCTCTAGAACACACTGGAGGAGTGACAGGGAGGCTTCTAATAAGGACAAACAATTTTCTGACAAAAATGTAAGCAGTAATCAAAAGCAATGTATCGAACTAGAGAAATGTCACTAATGGAGTACTACAGGGTTCCATTCTTACACCAATAATGTCCATTGTGTCCATAAACGATATACCAGAAGGAATACATAATTGTGAAAATGTTTGTTAATGATGCTAAGATTCTAGGGAAGATAAGAAACTCTGACAATTGCCATGCCCTTCAAGACAACCTGGACAAAAGAAATGCGAGGAGGAACACTTGGCAAGTGGAATCTAATGTGAATAGACACCACATTATGGAATGTGGAATAGGAAAAAATAGACCAGGCATGACTTACAAATGATGTGAAAACGCTTTAAAAGATTCTGATAACGAAAAAATCGGTTACATGTAGACAATCTTAACATTTTCGCTGCCTGATGTCAAAGATTAATGTCGCTGCCTGATATTCTGTCACGGAACCAAAATTCGGAGCGTGTGTGATAACGCAAACGGCATTAATTATAAAACTTGTAAAATTCCATTTATTGTGTGAATACAGTGGGACTTTTTTTTTTAAATGGTTACCTACTTCTGCCCATTATCTGTTTACCCCATGTGGCATCATGACCCCGCCGTGTGGGCGGCCCGTCCACGATGGAGGCTCACTGTTCTCGTGACTTTGCTCATGACAGCTGCGTCCTCCCCTCAAGTCAAAAAGTTACCCTATTCTGGTTATTTTATCACAGGCATTTGTTGTTACCGGCTTTATAAATACTGCAAATTGACTTCCAGATGGTTCCATTCTTGATAAGTATCCAAGCCATGACGAAAGCAGTGAAAGAAACACGTTTGAGGGAAAAGCTAGTGTGTGTTCGTCAGAAGTATAGAAAAGTGAGACTTGTATGTTTTTATATGCATATATTCCTTTACAGCATTATATTGCAAACAATTTGATACCAAATTAAACACAACAGGAAAATTGTGGTGAGAAAACTGAGAAAAAAAAAAAAAAAGAGTACAAACATTTGAAAGCCAATGTAGTGAGTGTGCAGATGGGTGCCTGCTCACAGGTAATGGTCGGCCAGTTTTCAGGTTTGCTGCGAGTGGCTCACCTGGCCTTTTGACCTTGTATGCATATATTCCTTTAGAGCATTCTATTGTGAACAATTTGATACCAAAATGAACACCATAACACGAAAATTGAGGTGGGAAAAGTGAAAACAGTATAGACATTTTATTGTGCACGTGCGCTCATTTATAACGCTCGGCCAATTTTAGAGTGCGTGCTCACGGGAAATGCTTAGCTGACTTTGGGGTATGCAGCAGTAACCCGCCAGCCCAGTGAAAGTGTATGTGTATGTCGTGCCTATAATATATTACTGTTGTGTAGTTGAATTAGTGTCTCATTCCCCTCCAGTCATTATCCTTGTGCACGGGCAATTTTTGGGACATTTTAGGAGATAGTTCTAAGCTATCCACGAGCCAATATAAGTGCAGCACGTAACAACAGTTGGAACAAGTTAAGAAAGAAGATGGTGGAGGCCAAAACCATCAGTAGTTTGAAAGTGTTACATGACAGTGCTAGGAAGACGGGACACCACAAGAACAGCTTTCATCCTGTACCTATACTCAGGCAATTACGATACTGCTATATTAAATGTTTACAAATTTTCATAGCTCTTAAAACTTTCCCAGCACATTTAAATATTTAAACAAAATTAGGTTGAAAGGCTGTAATCACTTGGAGAATAAATAATATACTTAATATAAATTAAACATAAATACAGTAAACATAAAACTTGGTTCCTTACCAATAACAGCTGTTCCATACCCATACTGCTGTTTGCCCATCCGGTAGGAGCAGGTGGGAACTGTCACTTCATGTAACCTATCCTTGGAGGCATCAAAATCCCAAATTTTTCTTTCTTCTTTAAGAACACGAAATTCTTGCGCTTGTGCTTTGTCCTTGGTGCCAGCAAAATGAAAAGATTCATGCTCGTGTCCAGAGAATATAAAGGATGGATGTTGTTGTAATACTTTCTGTAAGAGATAAGTTTAAGTACATTTTACTTATATTGTGGAAAATGTTATACATCATTATGAACTTGTTTTAAAAGTTCATACATCTCAAGTAGAGTACTGTACTATAATTATTTTCTCCACAAAAGAATTTAATGACGACAGAAAATCAAAGATGCCCATTAAGTTATATCAATCAATATAAAATACCTTGTTTTGCCCTGATAGACCTACTTAACAGCAATTTGCATAATTTCCTAGGCAAAGTACAGTATATCAAATACAATACTTCAATATTAAATTTTGCAATACTGCACAGGCTCATTTAATACATTGAAAAATAGTCTTCACATTAATTGCCTTATTCTGACTATCAACCATTTGAAATTTGTTTAATGCCTCAGAATCCTGTATTCTGTATCAAACTGTAAATCTAGTTCTATTTATGCATTACTGTATTATTCCTGTGTTATTTCTCTTCCTTCACCCTTTGTACTATTTAAATCTTTATATCATATTAAGATTCTGCTCCTCTCCCCTCCTTGTATAACACTGTACTTCATAGCTTGATAAATATAAAACGGCATTGAATGTAATAAAATGCCTCTTTCTGGTAGAACCTTGGTGGCTCCCTGAAGCTGTCTCACTGAGGCAGGTTCCTCACTACTGAGTTGCATCAGCCATGTATAACTGGCCAACCAGGGACCAGAGCCAGAACTTGGCTCCCCTTCCCCCCATCACAGAAGTGCAGGGAGTAGAGGATTGTTACAAACGGAGAAAATATCCAGAGTGTGAGCGAAGCAATACAAACAACTGCAATGATCACAGAAAACCACCACTAAAATAGCCAAACAACTCTGTGAATGAGTATTCAAACCCAAATGAATCATTCGAAACTAGCTTTCATCCCAGCAATAAGCCAGTTTGGAGCTGAAAAAACCCTACACCAATACACCGGGTATGGTGAGGGAGGGGACTGAATCGGGAAGCCCACTGAGACTACCAGAAAGACGTGTTTCATTACACCAGCATTGAATGTTGCTCCCTGAAGCTATCTAATATAGAAGTAAAATATGGGACTTTCCAGGGAGGAGGAGAGCAGCAACTATATTCATGAAGACGAGAATGTTGAGCCAGCAGACCCAATCCAGAGCAACACAAGCCCAGCTAGGATCGGGAATATTTACCAGATAATGAGCAGGCAGAACCCTGTTAGACCTGCAAACCCCCAAGCTCAAATATCAGCCCATGACATATTAGCAAACACACCAGTCGAAGCTGTGAACTTGCAAACATCATGAGCACAAGAATAGACTGCAGGCTGCCTAGAGTTGATGACATTGCAGACAACCTGGGACAGGAAACTAAGGACACTGGGTCAACAAACAGGTTGCCAATCAAAGCTGAGCAGGTGATGCACAAGTCGAGACAGTGGCGACAGAACACAACAAATTATGCACCCCCCACCCAGACAAACTAATCATCAATTGCCATGGGACTCCTTTAGAAGCCAACTATTTCATTCTTTGCCAGAAAAGGAGAAAGCTGCAAACAAAGAAACTGCTCATCAGAGCCAAAGGATCAGATCACTATCACCACACCTCCAGAGGAAAGAATTAAGCTCACCCAACACCACAACCAGAAGCAAGGGCCAACAAAATCAGTGGATGAAGACAGATGTCCCAGACCTGACACACCAAGAGCTTATTGAGAGACCAAGATGGCTAAGGAGATGCACGAGTTGGCCAGAGGTGGAAGAAAGCACAAGATAAATTGTGAAATGGTACTGAAGAAATGTCAGTGCTAATCTGCTGAAAGAGTCAGTCTCAGAAAAAGGCCTATGATTAGACATGGAGCCAGAAGAGCTGGAAACCAAGGCCGAGCCAGCCACCAAGAAGACAGAAGAACCTTGCCTGAGTACATCTCCAACCTGTACAACAAATAAACTGGGAAGAAGACAGAGAAACCCCCACCTCAATTAGTTCAACAGAAAGGTATCCACTGTTGAGTCCCATGATTGGAGCCACATAGGAAGGGAAGCTGCTGCTTCCATTCCGACACAACGAGGTCCACCTCGGGCTACTAAATATCCCACGTGAATTGTTTGCAGAGTAGTTTGGCTGTTTTGGTGCTTCATTGTCTATGATCTTTATAGTTGGTCTGTATGATATTGCTACACAGTTTCTGGAGTTTCTGGATGCTTTCTCAGTGATAGTAATAATAATCTACTGCTCCCTGTGTCTGTACGAGGGAGCCAGGTTCTGGTTCTGGTCTAGGCCATAGAGGACTCCAATGGCTGATGTAACTCGGTAGTGGGAAGCCATCTCAGTGTGATAGCTTCTGACAGCCACCAAGGGCTTCTCCAGAAGATATGTGCAAACTCCCAGATGGCTTGGTTGGCATCATCATTGTCATTTATCTATGGTTATATACTTTATATCGTAACCCCCTGTGGAAGGCAAGCAAATCATTAAATCCAAACTCTTGGCCTTTAGGTTAAATTTCATCATTCATTTCTTAATCTCATTTTTACCTTATTTGTGGTCTTTATTTTTTTTCATCCCTGAACTTACTATCAATTCCTTTTATTTTTATATGGTGAAGAAACCCTCCTTTTTATTAATTTCATCCTTGCATTCACTTTAGACTGCAACAGATGCTCTATAAATGTTACATTATCATTTGTCTTGAAACTAAAGGTAACTATTTAACTGCTGAATCAACATGCATAATTCTTCATCAGTGTTCTAAACTCTAATGTTGCATCTTAAAATACTCAAGGATATGGAAAAGAACTTGGTCATTGTCAAAATATATCTAGAGGATTCTACATGCTTCACCTTGCTTTAAAGGCAGGCAAAGGATATACTATTACAAAGGTAAAGAAAGTGATGTACTTTATTTGGATTTTAAGTAAAATTATCATAGAGAAACAAGCATAGTAAAAAATCTAACTTTAAAAAAATATCAGATATTAATGTTGACCAAACCACACACTAGAAAGTGAAGGGACGACGACATTTTGGTCCGTCCTGGACCATTCTCAAGTCGATTGTGAGATAATTTTCAAACCGACACAATCGACTTGAGAATGGTCCAGGGCGGACCGAAACGCGGTCGTCCCCACACTTTCTAGTGTGTGGTTTGGTCGACATATTTCAGCCACGTTATTGTGACTCCTCGTCTGCATCAGATATTAATATTAATTCTCAATGCAATAATTTATGAACTATGAAGGGAAAGTGTAGAGTGAGATCAGGAAGTGAAGGTATGGTGAGATCATAGATGAAGGGTTATGTAAGTCATGGCTTATATTTCTGAAGTACAGTACCTGTATAAATTTATCAAGTGGGGTTGTAATAAAGAATTTTCCTGGATTTTGTTCAATGGTGTTGTACTGTGTGATAGCTACCAATTCCATAAACTGTTTTAGCCTTTTTTAGTTTTATAAGTTTAGAATTTTTAAAGTTTGTGAATTATTACTCACAATGTATATGCCACAAGCTTTTTTGATGTTATCAACATGTCAGACATACAATCTATCTATATATATCAATGACATTTTACTCTCTCTTAGGCTGGATGGTAGAGCGATGGTTTTGCTTCAGACAGGTCGGTGTTCAATCCCCGACCGTCCAAGTGGTTGGGCACCATAATCCTCCCCACATGGATTGACACTTTCCCCTGATAATTCTCTCTCCCAAGAGCTCCTATCAAGGGGGGGGGGCACTGCAGAAGTTTCTCCTGGAGGATCTATCACCACACAAACCTTTAACTCTTTCAAGCTCTTATATCCCTTCCCCTACCCTAACCGAAACAGAATGACAGTTTATTCTCTACACTGGAAAGACGGCAAACATTATTAGCATCTATAATACAGTCAAGATACTGCACCAAAACTCCATGCAACTCAAGAATCTCATCAGAAACAGAGCATACGACACTAGATCAATAAGACAGTTGTTTATATTATAGTATATATTGTGTTAACTGTGACAAAATATATGTACCGTAGGTGAAACATCCAGCAACATAGATGTGAGGATTTAGAAATACAAGTGTATGTGTGCCAAGTTGATAACACCAATAAATATATCAAAGAAAACATGAGAAGATTCAGTTGTATATACAGTACAGTACTGTAAAATCTGCAGCCATCACAAAGTTTAACACCATCAAACATTATGTAGGAAAATTCAGCATTGCAACTCCATGAACTAAAGTAATGCTTTTGAGATATTGTGACTTGCCTCATATATATAATCCCTCATCTAACCTCATCACACCTTCAACGCTGAGATCGCGCCCAGCCTTGACTCCCCTTATACCTTTATAGTGGGGTATATCCCTGTGAAATTTGATAAAGCCCTTACAAGCAAAATGTTAACTCCAATAAAGTCTGTGGTGTTTCTCTGCATTGCTGTCTAGTTTATGCCATGTTTGCCCTTGCAATGTTTCTGCTCTTAGCAAGTACAGCCACTAAAGCAGGCTTTGGTAATAAGTCTATTCAAAATATTAATTAGAACATTGAGAAATAATGTATTCTATTTTTGGAAAGGAGGGGGGAAAGGGGAGGTAACAACTTTACAGTAAACTATAAACGAAGGATGAAATCCATTACCGACAGGTCATAATATACAGTACAGTATATACTATTCATGTACTATAAGGGGCTCGCATGATTGTTTCACTACAAAAAGGTTTGTCATTCTTTCCTAATAAAAAGGACAAAAGTATACACCACAAATGCAATGGGTCCCTTAAAAAATATCAAATCAGGATGTGCTTCTGCTCCATTAAAAATAATGGTCATGCAAATACTGTATTATCATGGTAGAAGAATACCAAATCCTGTGGAGCATATCCCAACTGGTCGACACGGTTGTGGCTCACACACACAATCCAGCACGGAGCATAACTGCATATGTGACAGTCCTGTAAGATTGTTCTTCTCTAATTTAAACACTTATTCCTAAACAGCTCATCCCAAAACCTTATCCTGACCCCCTCTAAGTGTTATAATGGCTTGGCACTTTTTCCCTGATCATTCCTTCTCAGATCAACTCTAGGATTTATAGTTTTTCTGCATTTCTGTATTATAAGATTTTTGTATAAATATAACCATGTTTTGGTCAAGAAGAAAATTAAAAGAAATGCAGTAAATTTTACTGAAAATTCTAGAGGGCATATATAAAATTATGAATACTGTACTTGACATGCTTTCCTCATTTACAGCAGTGCTGATATTTGTATTGATTTATTGAGTTGCCTGACTGACAGCAGTCAAGCAGGGTGACATTCTAGCAATTGTACTGCAGACATCTTTATTCCCAGATCCTTTACATGTTGCTTTCCTACTACGGGGAGATTGGATTGTGTTTTGTCCCTGTATTTTGCTTTGTCTTTAGTTTTGCCATACCTAAGTACCTGGAATTTATCACTGTTAAACATCATGTTATTTTCTGCTGCCAAAGCAAAATCTTTATTAATAGCAGCTTACAGTGTTTTAATGTCTTCTACGGAAGCATTTTTCATGCTGATTTTTGTGTCAGCTGTAAAGACGATATGAAGCTGTAACTTGTATTTTTGTCTATATCTGATATGAAAATAAGGAAAAGCAATAGTTCAAGGACTGTACCCTGAGGTACAGGGCTTTTAACCATGCTTAAACTCGATTTTATTTGGTTGATTATTACTCTTTGCATTCGATTTAACAAAAAAATTAATATCCATAGCCCTACTTTAGCTGTTATTTCTACTGACCTCATTTTGTAGGCTTTATGGTCACATTTATCAAATGCCTTTGAAAAGTTTGTGTACTGTATATCACATCTGCTTTCTGTTTATCTTCTAATGCATCAGTGGTTTTGTCATTGTGGTAGAGTAGCTGCAAAAGGCATGATCTCGTTCTACATCCACGTTGACCTGGGTTATGAAGGTCACTGGTCTCCATAAAACTGGAGATCTGCCTCCTGATCACTTTCTCAAAAACTTTTATTATGCGGGAATGTGCGACTGGTCTATAATTCTTAGCCAATGCTTTGCTCCCTCCCTTGTGTAGAGGAAGCTATATCTGATGATTTAAGCACTCTTAGTAGCTCCCTCATGTCCAAGCTTTTCCTTCACACTATGCTGAGTGCCTTTGCTAGTGACACTGCATTTCTTTATAACTTGAATCCTATGTGTGTGGACCCGGGGCTGAGTGAATACTGTACAATACATATGGAAAAGCCCCGACAGATTTAATATATTAATTTACATAATTATTTGCTCTACATATACTGTGGAGATAAATGTCTGACTAAAATTTATTTTGCCAAGATATCTGCAAAATAAGAGAACATCGTGGAAAACTGTAGAATTAACAAGTTAAGGTAAGGAGTAGTAGTAATTCAGGATTTACCCAGTCATGATGGTTCTTGCTACACATGAAGCCACCTCCATCCACAACTTTAAGGCCAGATTCGACAAAGAATCTGAACAACAGAATGGATAAATTATAATGCAACAGATACAACAAGGCTATTAGGTGAAGTATTAGGAACTAGACCACATTCTCCCCACAGATGTTGATACATAAGTACTTTAATACTTAGTCACTTTCTAAATATGCATAATTAAATGAGTTGAAAAAGCTGGAAATTTCATAGACACACAGAAATGCAATACAAATTATTATTCAGGAATGTTCAAGTTACACCAAACAATTCATAGATAATGATGAAAAATGATTGCAGTTACAAGTATAAAAGAAATAGTACTATAGTACAAAATCATTCTCATGTAAGAATAAAGATACACCAGTACAGTATTGTATAATAAAAATATTTGATATGTTCATGGGTCACATTAGATAATCTTAAAGATAACAGCTAAAGAAGAATAATAGCATTAAAAACTAAGGAACGTAAAATTCAAACAGTTTCATCTTGATTTATAAACAGCACCCAGTCTATAAAGGAATAAAAAAAAACATCAACAGCTAGAGCCTTTGCAACTAAGGATATCAGTCTTCAAGGTTCAAGCAGCAATATCATGACTACTGGAGTTAAATACCAGAAACTATAAAAAAAAGAACAATACTTCACAATAGTCCACCATAGACTATCAGGGCTGAAAAAGATAATTAATATCTTCCTGTACCTGGAAACAAGGAAGGGGAAGGTGAGACCTCTATCCACCTGGGGTCAGAGGCTTCCTTTACTATACAGTACTGTACTGTATTGTGTAATCTAAGTAAATATGGATAGATTGTAAACAATATGGATAGAAACATGGATTGTTCTGCTGCTATCTCTATATACCAATGTGAATATAGAATATTTTTTTATGAAGACTAAATAAATATATAACTTGTAAAGATTTCATAATGATTATGAAACCATTCGTGCATAAAGCAAAGATTTGCTTTGCTTTAATTTCTCCAAGTCGTCCTTTGAAGAGGACTAAGTGTCTCGTCAATCTCCACATTCTGTCCTGGTACAGAATAGTCACGGAACTTGCCTCTCATATCACTAAAACCCTTCCAAAGTTTGTCCTGTCTATCTTCATTTTCATTTTTTCAAAGTGCAGGCACCTGAGAAGCAACAAGAACCTATCACGTGACATGTACCTGTTGAACACGGGGGATGGAACAAGGCTGTCTTTCCTCCAAAAATCCTGGATGCTGATGAAACATTTTAAGAAACACATCATGCTCAACACGAGAAACACGTACATTTCCTCATTTGTCGTGTCCTTCCATCGTGCCATGCAAGAAGCAGGTAAAATGCCGGTGTTTATGAGGCTGTGAGCATATCTGTTCATCAATTTCGAATTGTTCCCAATTTTGAATTGTACGCTATACCTATAAGATCCTTGAGGCGCATTGCGCACCACTCGTCGAGCGCCTACAGGCATGTTGCGCACCACTCGTCGAGCGCCTACAGGCACGTTGCTCACCACTCGTCGATCACCTACAGGCACGTTATGCAGTGCAGTGGTTAAACTCGTACAGGACTCTGTTCTCATATACCATATGTAACTCGTTCTCATATTCAGATACCATTTTTAACTATGATACCTTTTAGTACCTTTTGTAACTATGTGGACCATCATACATTTATTTATGTAATGGACAATTAGTAGAATTTGGTACTATTCACTTTATAGGGTCCAGAAAAAATAAAGGTAAACACCAAACTTGGTTCAAAAATTGGCTGGAAAAATCCTCAGAAACAATATGAGAGAAGAACCTATTTTCTGACATTCCCAATTTCTAGTCCCCCGTCAAGGCCACTAGAGATGGAAGCTTTCAGGTATATTCAGCTAAAAAGTAAATAACTATACAGTACTATCTTTAGAATTACTGTATGTATTTATAATTAGCAAAATTGATGAATTTTAAATAGTTTTTAAAATTCAAACTCTTGATAAATACCAAGCATACAGAGAATTAAAGTTTTCAAAATAATGAATATTTACAGTATTTCACTGAAGTTTTAGACAAATTTTCAATAAATGCATGCTAAAAATGTGAAGTCAACTACCTCCTTTGCTTTTGTTCGTGTAATGGGTAACAGCGGTATGTGTGACAATAGTACGCGTAGTCTACCATCCTTGTGTGGAACAGTTGTGGTCTTAATGTCAACGTCATCCATCACTTGAACCTGGAAAGCCACATGCAAATCAGAGGACAAACAAGAAGAGAGATCACCGTAAATGCTTCCAGGTAATGTTATTACACACTTTTTTATGATCAGCAGAATGGGTATTAAAAAAAGGAATTACAGTATTAAATTATGATAATTAGACAAAACTTCAATTATTTGTTACTTACTTGAATAAAGTCAATGAATTTATACTGTAGAGTAGTCGACTGGTTGAAGATTGAATAGAACCTCTGAATTTTGTTTGGTGTCACCCGGTCAGATCCCTCTCCACCAATATCATTGTCTCCAGGAACATATATTGTGTGCTAAGGAAACACAAATGTTAAGAGTATTATTTTGGAATCTGCAATAAGATATAAGATCACATTTAAAAACTAAAATAAAATAGGTATGTTGATCATAACCTATCAACAAGGGTTTCCCTGGACAAGCATATGTCAGGATTCAAATACAGTGGTCTAATGAGCATTTGGTGGATGAAATGAATAAAGGGTATTTGTAACGAGTCCAAGGTTCAGCCCTTTGGCTTGAATCTGGCTCCTCCAATTTTCGCCAGGTTAGAGCAGGAAGTGGTGACTCGGCTGTCTCTTATGGATCTGTGCTTTGGCCTACCTCAACGAATGCCTGGTTTGGGGCTCCCAGCCATTCTGCATATTAGCTTACTATTACCAGGGAAGGCAACCAGAAAGCCAGTAACTCGAGCAACCCATTCTCAGACCAAGTCCATTTTATCCAATGGTCAACCCCCAAAGACTTGTTCAGCAATTTTAACATTCTGCTTATTCAAAACAGAACTTTTCTCAAATATAAATTAATATTATTATGTATTAGCATATTGTGCATATTTAGGCACTGGTTAGGTTAGGTGTTTAGGTTTTGTTGTCAATTATTTGTATTTGTAGTATGCGGATGAAGCATTTACAGCATTGTAGTTCGAACAAAAGTTGTCAGTGAAGCACTTGTTCTGCAAGTGTTCGGACATCATCAGTTGTGAGTCATGTGTAAACCATTTTTCATTCATAAACAGAGTGTTTGGAGGGTGTATGGCATGGACTTTGGGTCTTTGTCTTGACTCGGTCTGTCCTCTAAACAAACTACTGTTGGATTCAAAAGAAACTGAAACCTCAAAACCTGCCCAAAGAACTTCCCCCCAATTATGTAAAGAAACGATCAAATTCTCTCGGTGCTAGCACAAGCACGTTCAATGTATGTTCTCCACTCGTTTGTGAGGAATGGGACAAGCAGCTCACTGCCTGCCAGGGTCTGAGCTTTCAGTTCTAGAGCAGATATAGACATCCAAAAAATGACCTGGAAGGGAGGGAGGGGATCAAGGAGCCACTGGGGCTCACCCAAAAATTGGCATTTCATTGCATTCAACACTAGTTTATTATATATAGTACCTTTACAAGAAAAAATATTTGTGTGAATATTATTTAGGAAGGCACTGGGGTTAAATTTCCATTTATGAGCTTACCACTAAAATGGAAACAAATACTAGAGATAACAGCTAATTTTTTAGATAAAATTATTACCTTCACATAGTTTGGAATGTACATAAGACTTCTGAAATTTTGAACTAGTGAATTAAAGTCAGCGTCACTAGCAACACTGCCATCGTTGAGAAGATCACCTAAAAACACAACAATATCTGGCTTTGTCTTCCACAGTGCGAGATGAAATCCGCGACTAATAAATCTGAAAATAGATACGTATGATAATGTAATTATTGCTTATCTGCTATAAAACAACAAATATAATCAATAACATTTTCAGAGTAAGCACATGTTTCAGTATACAGTATATTGCAAAATATTATTGAAAAAGTGTACAGTAATAGTAATTTGTTCAACTGTCTATGCAGTAAGTCAATACCTGTTAGCATCCCAAGTTGTAAGAATGCTACTTGGGAAGAGAGGCTCTGATTGAATACTCAGCATCTGAGGATCTGCTGCTATTAATACCCGGACACTGTCTTCACTGTCGTTACTGATTATTGGCCAATTAGTGGCCGTGAAAGCGTAAGAAATCCACTCATTCAGTAATACCACACAAGTTAAAAATACAACAACAAAACGGTTCCGTGTAACTCTGAAATAAAGAGAGACCTATGAATAACACTTAGTACTGTACTGTCATCCACAAAATTGAATATGTATCAAAAGTTTGGAACACGCGGATAAACTTTTAATTACAGTAATAGAACAGTACTATTTTATTTTAAAATAAGTTTTAAGCATGTTAAAAATATATTTATAAGCATATTATTCTGCCTCTCCCTCACATTTTTCAGTATTGCCTGCAAGCCGTGCAGTTTTGAGATCTTCACTCTGGTAAGCAATATATATGGCACCAGAGCAATAGGTACTGCAGCTTTCCTGTAGGGTTATATATATGGTGCTTGGGATTAATGAGACAGTATCATTCAGTTAGAATAAAATGCTAAATTATCAGTTATGTGAGGTGGCTTATACAACTGAATTGTAGAGAGGTTCACTACACTCAACCTTCACTTTTCGACAAGCAGCCAGCTTCCTGTCCTCGTTGAGGCCACTAGGGATAGTGGCCCTCAGGTAAATCAGGTAAATAACAACAAAATTTCTTATTTTCAAAATTACTACCATGTGAGATGCCAATTTAAGAAATGATTGTACCCCCATCTGGAAGAATCATTATGTGGTCTGTTGAATATTGCAAGATGGAAATCCAAGTGTATATGAGAATTAGCAATCTTAGAACCAAGCTAATGCTTCACTCGCCATATTGTAACTTAGCTAAATGAATTTGCGGTTTCATTGCTGAGCCCATTATATGCCTCTATCATTTTACACAATCACCTACAGTTTGGGTACAGGGTGCATGATAAATGATCAAAATATAAAATCAACTGCAGCTTTTCATTTAAATCAACACCTATGCACATTACTGTATAAGGTTAGGTATTATTACATTAGTTAAGTCAAACAAGTACAGTAATGCCAAGACCGTCAGTAGTTTCAAAGCGTTATACGACAAAGAGTACTGGAAAGACGAGACACCACGAGCGTAGCTCTCATCCTGTAACTACACTGGGTAAAAAAAAGTTAAGTAATTACCTAGCAGCATGTCTTTCCTTTCAATTTCTAATTTGTTAACCACTGTTTTGTTAAACATTGTGGTGAATATGCCACTGAAATAATCATATGACTGGATAAAGAACCGTACAATCTACTGAATAAAATGGGAAGTCTCACTGTCACTTCCATCATAATTTTTTAAATTAACCATATTGGACAAATACACACATGTAACTTGTAAATACTGCTACCATTAATTGTGAACCTTCACCTACCTAAAGATTATGAATAGGATAGATACCTGAGGTTACATGTTCATGGAGTACTGCACCATTCAGATAGTTATTAGAACGACAGTGTTTCTTAGTTTAGTTAATTTATTATGCACCCCATCCCCATACTGAAACACTAAATTATGAGAAGGGTAATAGTCTAGCACCCTAGCAGCAGTACCAAAATTACATAATTTACCTGAATTTACCTGAGGGGCCACTAACACACTAGTGGCCTCAATGGGGACAGGAAGCCAGTGGCTTGTTAAAGGTCTCTCATTTGTCCTAATAATGTTTTACAGCTGGATTTAAAATTTAACAGTTTTGGCATTTAGAGCTTTGAGAGTTTCATGGGGTTCACCTGTAGGTGAAAAGCACCTCCTGTCATACATGCTGCTTAAATGTTGCTTAAAATATAGAACTGCAACAAATAATGCAACATAGGTTTGTATTTTATCCCCAGATACAATACAATACTCCCAGATTTGTGCAGGGATTTATAGGTAAATAAGGCAGGGTAAATCTGGGGCTTTACAAATCCCCAGATTTGTAGCAGATCTTACTTTCTGATACATATTCATATAAGAATTATAAAGTATTCAGTTGTCTCATTTAGTCCTCAGAAAAAAAACTGGGAATTTTACCATAACCCAGTTTTCTAAACTGGGCTAAACAGCACATTTGTGAGTGATACTATTATATGGCAGACAATCTAAGTCAACTCCCTACGTCTTCACACTCCCTAAATGACTGAAACTAGGTAATATTGGTC
>WNGS01162157.1:6057256-6111858 GCA_020271785.1 Procambarus virginalis
ATATTATGTTAATGTTCCTCCAGTAGGGCCACACGGAGGCAGACACACCCACCCTCCCCTCAAGCCGGGCAACCCAGCCCCTTTCTCGTGTTGGCATCTTTAGCGATATTTAGCGCCTTTTTGAATACCCAGATACGCAGACGGTGTCTTCTCATAGTCACCCCTGTTTGGTGTCTTCTAATAATCATATAATTCCTCTCTCCTAATTTGGCTTCAAATGTCTCGGCGCGAGTAACATTCGGGTAATTTCAAGTGACTGGTCGTTACAAGAAATACTGTCACCCACAGAGTTTCCAACTCATGGAGTCACTTGCTTGCTAAAACCGTAGTTCCCTAGATAAGTGTGGCCTTTCCCATTGGTCGTTCTCTTATCACCGGAACAGGAATGTGGGAGGTTTGAAGCTGTTGCGTATTGGCCACACAAAATTAATTCGTGAGCATTGATAATGGAACAGACCTGCGCTTTGTCAAAAGTGCAATGTCCTTTTTTTTCAGGGTCAGATATTGTTTACCACTGAAACCTTGGTTTCAATTAATCGATATACTAACAGAAGCATGCTAAATTTGAGACCAACCTAAAAGTAAATTATATATATATACTGACCTCTCCCAGGATGCAAGACAATAGTACCTATTTACTACGTGAACAGAGGCATCAGGTGAAAAGACACTGTCGAACAAATCCTGTCCTATCACACGAATCAAACCAGAAACCTTACGGCTGACTCGAATACACTGACAACCCATTATATTTACGTAAAAAAAAATATTCAGTACCCGTAAAATACTCTCCATGAAGCACATACTAAAAGGGGAACCTCCCACTACATACAAAACGTGTGCTTTGACAACTACTCGAGTATCTAGGCTACCATAAACTTGAGTAATACCTAAACTACACATACAGTAGAAGTTACCCCGAATACAAACCATAGAAAATGTAATCATTGAAACAGAAATCGAAGTGATCATCCCATGTCAACAACACCACTCGCTCATTCACGTCTTGACGGACTACAACGCTCGTCTGGGAGGAGAAAACTTTAACGCTAAATACTCTTACCTAAAAAGTAAGATACTAGAGCACATATCAAGACCAAGCTGGAGGTTCAAGATGATAGAAAATATTGGAAAGTTGTTTTATCAGAATCTAGAGAGGACTCGTGACCAGACTACCAAGTGTGCCTTCAGCGTGCTCGAGTACATCACGGATGGTAAGACTCGGCCCAAGTTTGGTGTCATATCAAAAGGTACCAATTGATAACGTACTTTATATGACCTACTCAGGCCTAAGTATGCTTTGTGCAACGGTGGCAAGTGCACCGAATATGCACCGAGTGCATACTTATATTTTTTAACATTTTAAGTTTAGTTCATTTATTATGCACCCCATACCCATTCTGTGGGCGGTAGTGGAAAAGGTTTGAGGCACATAATGGGTTTTGGGACTGTACTCCAAAATTCATTTAGCTAAGCAAGTCTGTCTTGATGAGCTACTTAACAAATCCATAGTAAATGAACTAAACTAAAAAAATTTTGTCTAGCAAAGTTAGAGAGTTTAAGATTTATATATAATATATAATGCATTCCTTCTGAAGATGTATTATTAAAAATACGAAAGTACTTAAGGAAATTCCTGTTTCCATTCTTCCTCCGTGGTCTGACACTGTCATAATATATAATATTATATAAACGAAACACTATGCGTGCTAATGGCTTTACAAGTGTGTAAAACTTCAATTCGATACGTGAATTTAGAGACAATTCTATAACCAATGTTCCAGCGATGTGTAAATATTTCATTCAAAATGATCTGCTACCAGAAATTTTAGTCAAATATCCCTAGTTTGCTAACTGTAGGTAGTAACTGAGTGATTGTAACCTATCCACCGCTGCCCACTGGATGGGGGGCGGTGTGCAGGACAAACATATAAATTGACACTAGCTCTCCACATATGTCAGTTGCTTAATTTAGAACCTGTACTTGAGGTCGATCTCGAACCCATTGTTGATGTGACGACTTGTATTGAATTTTGTAACTAGCTCATCAAGATTGTAACTTGCTTAGCTAAATGAATTGTGAGGTTCAGTCCCTGAGCCCATCATGTGCCTCTGTAACCCTTTCCACTACTGCCCACGGGATGGGTATGGGGTGCATAATAAATGAACTAAACTAAAAAAAAAAACTATTGTTACATCAATAGTGGGTTCGACTGTACTTGTGTAAGGTCTCTAAATTAAGCAACTTGCATAAGATCATAAGAATAAAGGTAACTGCAGAAGGCCTATTGGCCCATAGGAGGCAACTCCTATTTATAACTACCCAATCCCACTCCTCATATATATATATCCAATCCACCAAATCTCTATAGCAATCAAGCAATAATCAGGTTCTTAACCTCATTTCAAAGGCCTGTATGAAACTTATTCACACTTGATAGTATATGTAAAGGTTTATTTTTCAGAAGATTCATTAATTTTTGAAAATCTATGCTATTTGTGATATGCAGATGCATGGTACAGTAAATAAATAAAAGTTTTTTATTCTTTTTAGAAAACTCAAGGACTAAGTATTTGTTAGACCTTGAGAAGGTCTTGGTGACATGTGTAATGGCAGAGCATAATGTGGCCCTATCTCGGAAA
Organism: Procambarus virginalis; assembly: GCA_020271785.1. Taxonomy (NCBI): domain Eukaryota; kingdom Metazoa; phylum Arthropoda; class Malacostraca; order Decapoda; family Cambaridae; genus Procambarus; species Procambarus virginalis. The sequence continues at coordinate 6,059,900 of WNGS01162157.1, forward strand.
GCAGCTGAAGAGGCTGCAACAAGAGCAGTGGATGAAGTGACAAACCTGCCAGACTTGCACAAATTTGATGAGGTAATGCCATATTTGTTTCCACTATAAATACCAAGTAGTCAAACTTGATTGCCTTGATATAGTAGTGTCTACCCATCCCTCTTGCTCTACAGTGTACAGTATATAGTTTTCCTCTCCCGCTCTCTTTCTGCTCCCACCCCTTTAATTTTTATCTCATTGTAATATATGCTTCCTTGAGTTTGCATTAAAATCAGCTTGCTACATTATTAATTAGGTAATCCTGGCAGGAATTTTTCCATTTAGATGTTTACATTTATATTTCTTGAGAAATTCATCATATTGGCTTAAAAATTAAGTGGGTTGTTCATGATCAAAAGTATATGCAGCTTACCTAAATAAGGCTGTGTTGTTCATTATACAAAACTTGTGTATGATCATAAAGCACACTAGGTACACAAGATTGAGGGATGGAACATGAAAAGCTATACCTTGCTCCCAATAGACACTTGATAGGTAAGCATTCACCACAAGCCTGTATTCTTCACCCTAATCAAACTCCTACCCACAATATACATTACTGTACTTGCACTACCTTTATTTTGTATTGTATACACTGCATATATTATATAATATATATATAATATTATAGTATATTACATATATACTGTATTACACAATATGGTGTGTGCAAATTTTTGCCATTTATGCTTCCACCTTTATAGCCACCCCTATTGCTGGCTACAGGTGTTGACTCAGTGTATGCTAGAACTTGAACTGCCATCTGTCTATATCAATAAGTGTGTATCTGCCTTTCTGTCCAAGGTTCAAAGCCAAACACTTGGGGCATCTCACCCAACTTTGCATGGGGAATGGTCTAGGGATAGAGTATGGGATGGACATAAGCTGGTCAGAGCTGCCAAAATACAAGGATCAGCAGCAGTGCCACAATGACATACTGACCCCCATGACAATTTTTGACACTGGCTACTCCTGTGAATATTTTGAAAAACAAACAATTAAAATAAATGATACTGGAAAAATTTGTTTGCTATTAATACTTTGGCTGTATCCCCATAAAACACGTAACTTCAATGCAGCCACCTCTTCTCCTACCAACCCCCTCGTACCAATGGCTAACTCGGCAACTTTCCACAGAATTGAAGCAAAATGGTAACTATTTTATTTTTTTCAGATTCTACTAACTATAATGACAGACCGTACTGACACTTTCTCTTATTGTGTTGGGAGCGGTGGGGGGGAAGAGGCAGGAATATCATTTTGTTCTAGAGCTGTACACAATTTTATTACAGGCTTATAATGAGACTATGGATGAACTGAAGCAAGATTCGGATATGAGAGAAATTATAAATAATGCCGCAAGTGTAAAATCCTTTAGAGAACAACTTCTAGCTCAGATTGGTATGTATCACTCGTATTTTATTTTAAATATTTGATTAGTTTACATTTCAATTTCACAGCATTGTCTGTATTAACATACGATGCTATTGTGGTTATTGAAATCTACCTACACAACAGGTGTAAAAAGATGGGTGGTTATGATTATTTTAATTTGATTTATTATTGAACATTCCTGAGATACTAGTGTCGAGTAAATACAGTGCAGTATTTTGATTTAGATTATAGTATTTAAATGGAACCCATCTTGTTTGACTGAAACTCGACTCTCAACATCACCATAATCTCATTCTCTAATGGAAGGAGAGCTCCACAAACACTAAGATACTGTTAATATTAGCATTTATGTAATTCCCATATATAAAACATTATTAAAACTGTTGACAACCTCTTTTATAACTCTCTCATTGTTATCTTACTTGGGGAATCTGTTACATAGATGCTTCCCAGATAATGAGTGCTTGCTTTGTTATGGAAGCAGTGTTTATATTGTTCCCTAGAAGCTTTATATGCCTTATCAGTAGGTAGAAGAGAGTTGAGTTCACAAAATGGGCTAATTGTTTTGGTGTGGAACGATGAGATTGGGATAAGAAAAAAAATTATTAAACATAACCCAGATTAATTAGTTTCCAATTTTAAAATGACTTTTTTTTTTTTTTGCTTAGATCCAGAAAGTGGCTACAATAATAATGATGATGACACAGAAGTGATGACAACGAAAGAGACAGTCAATCTGATTGATCCAATTAGCAAGATGATTATGACAGATCCAGTACGCAACAAACACTGTGGTCATGTTTATGAACGACTTTCTGTTGTTAATATGATTAAGGCCAGTAAGCGTAAAGGATTCAGGTATGTATTTTATTGATTAACACGTTGTATATAATTCAACTTATTAAGGGTTATTGTGTTTGAGTTAGAGGCATTCTGATTGTTTACATATTAACTTTTAAAATGCAATAAGAATTTCTGCAGCATTGTAATAGCGACATCAGTACAGTGTACTATAAATAATTCTTAAGATATAAAATTATACACAAGACCTATTTAAATTTGCCACATTTGCATATACTGTACAAACATTTTAATTTAAGCAGATAATTTAGTTATTTTGACATTCCTTATTCAAGGAAAGCTTGGCTATTTTGTATTATTCTCTTTCCAGGATATCATATTATTACAGGCTATAGTTGCCAACTTGTTCCTCTATCCTACATCTGTTCTTATTCTTTCAATTTGCCCCCCCCCCCTTGCATATACGTTCCCTGGGATACTAAATAAACTAATATCCCTATAGTTCCCACATTCCTCCCTACTACCTTTTCCCCATAGACAGGAACCACAGTGGCCTTAGTCCACTTATTTGGCATCTCGCCCTCCTGCCATGCCATCTGTCATACATAGGTACAGTACCTTGGAGTTAGACAGCTGTTACAGGCTGCTTCCTGGAGGGGGGGGTATGTGTGTGTGGGACAGGGGGAGGAAATGATTGTTGATTGATTGACAGTTGAGAGGCGGGCCAAAAGAGCAGAGCTCAACCCCCGCAAGCACAACTAGGCGAATACATCTAACATTGTCTACCATCACTTTGCTCGCATACCTCGACAGGTCCACAACTATTCCATTCATCCTAGTAACCATTTCCCTTTTTAACCCATTCATAGCATATAGATTTTCATGGATTCTTGATTTAATGAACATTAACAATTTTAATATTTTTTGGCAATTAAATTAATTACAGTATTAAACATTTTTGCACGTTTACAGAATAAAATAATATAGTGTATCAAGAATGATTGTTTATATGAAAAAAGTCAAATTTTATATCCTTGTGAATTGTTTCTTTTAATTACCCAAAATTTTGAGTTGCTCGCCATTTCATTTTTACTTTTCTCCCAGAACTTCCACCAGAATACACTACTGGCAATAAACACAAATCTTTTACTTCATAAAAGCACTGTATTGCCAACACCACACTCCTCGGACTTCCTCCTGACCATAATCACTTTCCTAAGTAAATTTAGCATGTTTTTTTCTATCTGTCCTAGCTAGGCTTTTTTTTTGCTTTTTAATACAAAAAGGAAACACTGAAATTATAGCACATGAAATTATCATGGGGCCTAGTGGTGCATTATTGCTCTGAAATACATTGCCTGTCATACTCAGCACAGTATTTGTTTTGTGACGAGAATCTGGAATAGAGCAGTAACTATTCTGGCAGGTCATGTGCCAATTGCACATTAATCAAAAGATGAAAAAAATAATTCTTTATACAAAGGCTGTACGCATCTACTGTCACCCAGGGGAGCGAGAGTAGGTGCTGAGAGCACTCGAAGGGTAGTCTGCTGCCTGGATGGCAGCGAGTCCTATATAAATATATATGTGAGGCATGATGTCATAGCTGGCGCTAATTCTGTAGGCATAATGATCGGCTGACAGTTAAACAATCGTAGCAGTCATTACTGTATCTGGTGGCGTCTGGTCCCCTGCCGAGACAGCAGGTGCAGGTGGAGGGGGGAAGAGGTGTGTCTAGACAATACTTGTGGGCACATATTGTTGTTGATGTTGAAGCATGCAGCTACGTTGGTGAATAGGCGGTAAAGGGAACAGGCAGGAACTACTGCTAGGCAGGTGATTACCGTAAGTCTTCAACATAATAAACAAACACAGCATCTTGTTAGGTAGCTTATTCCATCCCAGAAGGTTATCATTGCCAGAAAGCACCACATTTTTAAATGTTATACAGTGTAGTTTTCTCCTATCACATCCCTATTTACTGTTTCACAGATTTATGTACTGTTTTCCAGTAATTTGTGTATTGATAACAAAAAAAATTTACAGGAAATGGACATGCTAATTTTTTTCTTTTTTGACAAATGATTTTTGCATATTTTTCAGATGTCCGAGCATGGGATGTGGGTATCGTGAACCTCTGAAAGTTACTGATTTAGAGGATGCTCTTGATGTAAAGCGACAAATTTTAATTAATAAAAAATAAAAGAAAGTAATTTGACTTGGAGAAACTGTGCAAAATTGGGTGGGGCTATATTTGTGAAGAGGCAAAACTAATGCAAAATTTTGTGTTGTCAGTCTGTATCTGTAAAATAGAATCTTCTCTGCCTGCCTGTCCAAAGTAAAAGGTTGGATGTTGGGGCTACTCTTGCCAAACTCACCTCAGTCTGGGTCGGCCCAAGTACCATGCTTTAAAAAAAATTAACATTTATAGCAAACGAATCCCTCCATTCCTACCAATTTCATGAAATCTGATATTAAACTGACGTGTTTTCCACAGAGTTTTGATGCTTGCTTACTCTTGCTGTTTACTTCTACATTTTAATGGTTTACTCGAAAACGATGAACATGAATTTATTTAAATTACAGCTTTACATTTTCGGAGAGAGCGAGAGGTTGAGGAAAAGGAAGGCAGATAGGAGAGAGGGGTAGAAAGGTGGAGAGATGGAAAAAACAAAATGAGCAGTTGGTGGGGAGTGAGACCGGGGCAAAAATTACACAAGTTCAGATCCTTCTAATTATGGGGTATGGGGTAAAAATGGGGTACCATCTAGCTTCTAATAGAATCTACATTTGCACTGCAACTCCATATTTGTTGCAAGCAGTTAGTAAAATTACAAACTGACCCACAAAAGCTACTACAGTATTAATTAATTGTTTTCCTATCTTTACTGGGGTGGGGGAGTATCTTTTTCCTTGTTTATATTTGTTAATGCAAAAGGTGTGATTGCTTCACTTTTATACTGTATTAACTACAGTAAATCAACATAGGAAAAGCTTTGCCAATATATTGAGCCATGCTGTTAGGTGTTCAATTAAATGATGGTTTAATTATTTGAAGTACAGTATATTTGTTACTTTCTGATTACTGCATGTAAAAAATCAGATTCCCTTCTTATAAATTAAGAGTTACAGTACTATTTAGTTATTAAGGAAAGAACATTTTTGTATTCAATTGTATCATGAAATACTTTTTATAAAGGCAGTTTCATTAAATAATTTGAATAAATTGCAGAAATTTGTTAAGAAAAAAATATATTTTGCTTGGTTTTTCTTTTTCATCTATTTTGGTTAAATTTTCATTTTTCTCCATTTAATATAGGGAAGAACTGGTATATTCCAAACAGGGAAATGTTCCAGAGAGGCTAATCCTGCCAAAAATATGTCCTACAACCAAGAGATGGAGTGTGTTGTGATAGTATGCAATTTTCCCTTATTGTGTTTCCTTCACATCTGAGGAGGCACTTTGTGTGTCGTTTTCAAGTGGCTTTGGCATCTCTGTGATGGCATACAACAAAAACACCTGGTAAGATAGTATTCCTGTTTGAGTCATTGGACCACCTACATGATGGGTAACCCACGAGGGGCTGCTCGAGGTGGGTGGATTAGGTGCTGGGGCTTGAAGGGAATATTGGGCTGGAACTGGCATGGGCAAATGCATTTTGCTTTTGTTCAAATTGGTAGTCTCCCCTGTGAAAAAAAAAAAGAGACCACCACTAGGAACAAGCTCTTTGTTGGCTCACACTTTGCCTCCTTGCTGCATTGGTAAACAATATTCCGTAACCCCAGTTGCCAACTTTCTAATTTAGTAATTGTGCGGAAACTTCAATCTTTTGTACTCTGACTCTTGTAGAGGGCGACCAGTCCCACGAGTCGGGCCCCTCTGGAAGATCTGCTCCTCTCTTAATAAGGGAAATGCTTCTTGCTGGCCCCACCTGGCATACTGAAAGGGAAATTGTGAGATGAGAAAATTCCTAAGGGATATACCATGGGACACAGAACTCAGAACTAAGTCCGTACAAGACATGATGGACTATGTCACCCAAAAGTGTCAGGAGGCAGTAAACAGGTTTATCCCAGCCCAACAGGAAAAAAACGAGAAGCAAAAGAAGAATCCGTGGTTTAATAGGGCATATATGAAAGCAAAGGAACTGAACAAAAGGGCATGCAGGAACTTCCGAAATAACACCAGAAAGCAGAGAGAGATACCAGAGAACCAGGAATGAGTATGTTAGTGTGAGAAGAGAAGCTGAGAAAAAGTATGAAAATGATATAGCTAATAAAGCCAAGACCAAACCAAAGATACTCTACAGTCACATCAGGAGGAAAACGACAGTGAAGGAACAGGTGATGAAACTTAGAAAGGGTGAGGACAGGTACACAGAGAATGACAGAGGTGTGTGACAAGAACTTGACAAGAGGTTCCAGGTGGTCTTCACAATAGAACAAGGTGAGGTCACTGTGCAAGGAGAGGTGGCAGTAAACCAGGCGGCCTTGGAAGGGTTCGAAATTACAAGAGATGAGGTCAAGAGGCATCTGTTGGATCTGGACATGAGAAAGGCTGCTGGCCCGGACGGAATCTCACCATTAGTATTGAAAGAGTGTGCAGAAACACTTTGCTTGCCACTCCATAGTGTATAGTAGGTCACTGGAGACGGGAGACCTACCAGAAATATGGAAGGCGGCTAATGTAGTCCCAAAATATAAAAAGGGTGACAGACAAGAGGCACTGAACTACAGGCCAGTGTCCTTTAACTTGTATACCATGCATGGTGATGGAGAAGACAGAAAAACCTAATAACTCATCTGGAGAGAAGGGGACTTCGTGACAACTCATCAACATGGGTTCAGGGATGGTAAATCTTGCCTTACAGGCTTAAGAATTCTATGATCAGGTGACAAAGATAAAGCAAGAAAGAGAAGGATGGCCGGACTGCATTTCCTTGGACTGTCGGAAAGCCTTTGATACAGTACCCCATAAGAGGCTGATGCATAAGCTGGAGAAACAGGCAGGAGTAACTGGTAGTGCGCTCCAGTGGATAAGAGTGTACCTAAGCAATAGGATGCAGAGAGTTAGTGAGGGGTGAGACCTCAGATTGGCGTGAAGTCACCAGTGGAGTCCCACAGGGCTTTGTACTCGGACCTATCCTGTTTCTGATATACGGAAATGATCTCCCACAGGATATACTCTCATTCCTCTCAATGTTTGCTGACGACGCCAAAACTATGAGAAGGATTAAGACAGGAGGACAGCTTGAGGCTTCAAGAAGACCTGGACACGCTGCAGGAATGGTCAAACAAATGGTTGTTAGAGTTTAACCCAAGCAAATGTAATGTAATGAAGATAGGTGTAGGGAGCAGGAGACCAGATACAAGGTATCATTTTGGAGATGAAATACTTCAAGAGTCAGAGAGAATGACCTGGGGGTTGATATGCCAAACCTGTCCCCTGAAGCCCATATCAAGAGGATAACATCAGTGGCATATGCCAGGTTGGCAAACAAGAACGGCCTTTAGAAACTTGTGTAAGGAATCTTTCAGAACTTTGTATACCACATATGTCAGATAAATCCAGGAGTAGGCAGCTCCAGCATGGAGTCCATATCTAGTCAAGCATAAGACAACTGGAAAAGGTTCAAAAGTTTGCCACCAGATTAGTACCCGAACTGAAGGGTATGAGCTACGAGGAGAAACTATGGGAATTAAACCTCAAGTCACTGGAAGACAAGAAAGTTACAGGGGACATAATCATCACATACAAGATTCTTGGAGGAATTGACAGGGTAGATAGAGACAGACTATTTAACACTAGGGGACACAGATGGAAATTGAGTGCCCAAATGAGCCATAGAGACGTTAGAAAGAATTTTTTCAGTGTTAGAGTAGTAGACAAATGGAATGCATTAGGAAGTGATGTGGTGGAGGTTGACTCCATTCACAGTTTCAAGTGTAGATATGATAAGAGCTCAATATGCTCAGGAACCTGTACATTAGTTGATTGGCAGTTGAGAGGCGGGACCAAAGAGCCAGAGCTCAACCCCCGCAAGCACAACTAGGTAAGTACACACACACAGGAAGCAGCTCGTAGTAGCCGTCTAACTCCCAGGTACCTATTTATTGCTAGGTAACAGGAGCATCAGGGTGTAAGAAAGTGCCCTTGGTTGGTTACTTAGTTACGGCACCAGGAATCGAACCCCGGACCACAGGATTACGTGCCCAGCGTGCTGCCCATTCAGCCACCGGCTCCCTCCAGTGTGTGTGTGTGCTTGTGTTTGTATTTGTGCTTGTGTGTGTGTGTGTATGTGTGTTAGAGCTTGCTAACCCTGGGAGGAACACGTCCGCCCACCAAGTATACTAGACGTCATCCTTAACTATAGACCATTCTATCTATATATGGATACCGCGTTGTGTTGTTTCTCATTGGATCTCGCACTCTAAATTAGCATGACGGTTGTGCTATTTCTAGACTCATGCTTGGCTGTATAACTCATCTGGTGTGTTTCCGTGAAGATGTGACTTTATGCATGGCGGGAAGTTATCGTACAGCTCACTGGGCTCACTATATACCGGCCAAACATGATTAACAAGATCTATGCTCTGTTTTTTTTGTGCTTTTAAACCATGAATATGGTAATGTTATCTTCGGTGCGCCTTTAATATATTGAGATGTGTTTTACGAGCTGTGATAATTCGTCGTATATGAAAAAGTGTGCTTAAGAAGATTGCACTTCAAATTATGGAGCCTCGACGCCTCTAATTATCAATTTTTGTACCTTGAAGGAAAACTCTTAACGTGTATGGAACTTTATTTAAATTAATTTATGTAGTTTATAATCATTATTATTATAAATTAACTTTATAAGTATGTATAATTTATGAGTAGTTAATATTATAACTTTTATTTATTTATTTATTTATTTATTTATTCATATACAAGAAGGTACATTGGGAATGTGAGAATATATAATATGGTAATTACAATCTTGTAAAGCCACTAGTACGCGCAGTGTTTCGGGCAGGTCCTTAATCTAAGAAAATTTTTAGGAGGTAAATACTAGCAAAAATTATAAAAAGAAATGATAACAGTTACATGGCAAGAAAAGAAAAAAGAAAAAAAAGATGAGAGAAAATTGTAGGTACAGTATAATAAAGCACTTAGGTAGCTAAGATTGATTGCAATGAAAGCTTGAATGGTAGTTGACAAAATTTGGTAGGCACAATACAGCAAATGGCTAGCACATAAAGGAAGACAGCAATGAACACAATGATAAGGTTGTTTGGGTTAAGTACATAAGAATTAGGAGATTGGGTAACACTAGATACAGAGCAAAAAATAAAGCTCAGTGTAGGAAACTAAGAAGATGAAATTAAGTACTTTTTGGTTTTGTTTTTAAATAAGGCAAAAGTTTTACAGTTTTTCAATTCACTAGGGAGTGAGTTCCATAGACTAGGTCCCTTAATTTGCATAGAGTGTTTACACAGATTAAGTGTAACTTAACACAGATTATATTAACTTATATATCACAGATTTATCACAGATTATATTAACTTATATAATTAAAGTTACAGTAGTAGTCTATCCTAATTACAATTAGCCTCGACGCCTCTAATTAGCAATTCATTCATGTGTGGTCTGCTGACTCTCCGAACCCATTCATGGTTTATACTATTTACACCTAAATTTGTGAATGTAGAGTTTTCCTTCACCACTTAATTATACCTAGTAATTATGCATTTCACTCGCACGATCTGCCTTCACACTAAAGTTTTCCCCTTAATCTTAATGAAAGATTTATACAAGCCCAGCGTTTCCAACACTTGTCAGTAGCATGTCAACATGGCTGCAGCTAGGCTTATGTACACCAAGAATTATCACCTCTCAGTGCACAGGAGACATCTCCTGTCCACGAGGCTAACCATAGCCCGTGCTTCTTGCCCAGCTCCTGTGCCAGGTAAGTTACGGGCTCACCATAGCCCGTGCTACTTGGAACTTGTTCCGAGTAGCTGAATCTATAACAACAACCTCTCAGTGTATATACCATTGAATTTATATGCTTTATATACCCATTACAGTACAACAGTGTTTGGAAAATACCATCACAAAATTATTTACCTGAGGGGCCACCATCTCTGTCTTGGCCTCGACAGGGACAGGAAGCCGGTAGTTTGTCAAAGGCCTCCTCCATTGTTCCTGAGGATTTTTTTCCAGCTGGAATTCGAACTACAGTAATGTCTTGGCCATTACGGCTTCGGCAGGAAGGCGGTTTCTGGGTTTATAAATCTATGGATGAAAAGTGTGAGGTGTAATATATGAGAGCCAACTCCTTTTTAAATGTCTGACCCCACAACCCGCCTATGTTAATACTTGATTGATTGATTGATAAAGATTAAGCCACCCAAAAGGTGGCACGGGCATGAATAGCCCGTAAGTGGTGACCCTTTTGAGCCATTACCAGTATCAAGAGCTTATACTGGAGATCTGTGGAGGTGCGACTGCACCCTGCGTGACGGGAGATGTCTCCCGTGGCTAATACTTGTAATACTGTATTATATATAATGTAAGGAGTAAAGCATGATTGTGCACCCCATACTCATCCTGTGTGCGGTAGCGCAAAAAGGATTACAGAGGGCACAAAGAGGATACACAGGATAAAAGGTCTTTATCAGACCTCAACGGAGATTATTACATTAACAGTTTCATCTATCCTTCACAATTATAATTACAATGTCAGCTAGTTACAGAGAATGCTCTATTTCAGGAGCTATATATATTTACAGTAAATCATCATGCATTAATGGTAAGTCTTATCGCTAATACATAATTCTTTGAGTCATGGAGATATTACAGTCATAGAGGAGCTGTTTGTGTTATTTCAGGTATTTTATCATTAGTAATAAGATTGAAATTGAAATAAGTTTATTGAGGTAAGGTACACACAAAGGGATGAGGTAGCTCAAACTATTCTCACCTCGACCAGTACATATATAGACACACACATCACAAACAATAAACATATTACCGAACATTCTGAGAGATAAACATATACATTTCTAAGTAGTTATCTTAGTAATAAGATGGTTTGTCATTTCATACAGCGGGAGCGAGCAGGCGAGACTAATCGTCGCGGTGGCTGCGCCTGGCAACCACCTGCCAGGGTTGCCAGATTGGGCTACAAGTAGCGAATTGGGCTACTTTTGAGAGCCTCGCGCTCCCCAATTTTTAATGTCGCTACTTGCTACTTTTTGGGCTAATTTAAAAGCAAGTTGGGCTATTAACGTTAAGCAACTCAAAGATGATTATTTATGGTCAGATGCAACACAAACAAGCACCCCGCGATAGCAGCCACAGACTTAGTTCAGTTCATTTATTATGCACCCCATACCCATCTTGTGGGTGATAGTGGAAAGGGTTACAGAGGCACATAATGGGCTCTGTAATCCTTTCCACTACCGCCCACAAGATGGTGTATGGCGAGCATAGCCACAGACTGACGATTTAAATGCAAGCACAGTACGCAGTATATCCTTTCACGACCAAAGATCACATTCACTCAAAAAAAAATCTTCCACTACGGGCTATTCATGCCCGTGCCACCTCTTGGGTGGCTTAATCTTCATCAATCAATCACAAATAAGCAGTTACAGCCCCGCTCCTGTGCCAAGTCCACTACGGGCTCACAATTACAATGCATAACTACAAAATCATCAACATTATCTTGGAGTCAGAATTCACCAATCACTGATAGTTGTACAACAAGTGGAAGCTGCAGTTATAAAAGCAAACCCAATCCTAGGAATAGTCAAACGAAATCACAATTACGTGATGCATCAAATGAACAAATCCACAAGGGCCGTGACGGGGATTCGAACCCAAGTCCGAGAGGATCCTTATTTCTGCGGGTTGGAAGAAAACGCTCACAGAGTGGGGGACTTATTTTATTTTTATAATAATAATAATAATAATAATAATAATAATAAATAATTATTAAATACAAATAATTAATTAATAATAATAATCATAATAAATGATTAAATATAATTTATAATCCTTAAATGAAGAAGCATAATAGGTAATTATAACGAATAAATAGATAATTAAAGTGGATAATTATGGTGACTAATAATGAATAGTGAATAACCATAAATTATTATACAGACATAATATTAATGGATAGCCATTATAATGATATGTATTAAATCAATTACAGTTAAAGTGACATGTGTGACTGTGAACACAGTCACACAGTCAACAATGTAAAGCCGTTGTCAACACGAGACATGCACAGTCTGGTGTGCATGTTAACATTTATTAACAGGCCGAAACGTTCACTTCCTTTCATATTTCTCTGTGGATTTTCCGCATATATATATATATATATATATATATATATATATATATATATATATATATATATATATATATATATATATATATATATATATATATATATATATATATATATTATAATATAATGGTGTGTGTGCAGAAATAATATAAATAAAACATTAAACATCATTAGTAAACGCATTGCGCGTGTTACATTGGAACTTATTATAAATCCACTTAGTAAAATCACTATGTATGTACGATAACATATTTATTTATTATATAAGTACCTAGCCCGTGTTACTGGAACTTTTGTTCAGGTAGCAAATCTTTAACACAACATCATTAGTGTACTCTATTCTCAAATATATTACTCTGAAACCCGTATCAGTCACTAAAGCAAAAATTGGGCTACTTTTCTTACAAATTCGCTACTTTTAGAGCGTCAGCTCGCTACTTTCAGCAATTTGGAGGTGGCAACCGTGGGCGTCAGTGGTGGGTGGCCGGCCGCTAGGGTTGGTCGCTGTTGCTGCTGCTGTCATGGACGCCGGCCGCACTAAATCACTTCTCTTGCCTCTAGGTGGAGCTCTGTTGCTCTCTGGTGTGGCTGGAGCCATCTATTACTACCTCACTAAGAAGGTAATTGGTGTGTGAAGGCGTGACACACTTGTTAAGTGGGTTTGTTTTAAGCTCCACGCTGCTGCTCGTGTGATTTCCTCGCACGTTGTAAACAATTATTTTTGTCATGACGTAATTTGTAAGTAATTATTTTTGTCATGACGTAATTTGTAAGTAATTATTTTTGTCATGACTTAATTTGTAAGTAATTATTTTTGTCATGACGTAATTTGTAAGTAATTATTTTTGTCATGACGTAATTTGTAAATACTTGTTTTTGTCATGACGTAATTTGTAAATAATTGTTTTTGTCATGGCGTAATTTTGTTAAGGTGATGGGAGTAAGGCCACAAGTCCAACATTACCGTTGGTAATGTTGGACTTGTGTGTGTAGTGTAGGGTAATGGGTATACAAGTCCAATGGTTCACTCAGTAATTGTTTCTGTACTATATACTGTAGTTTAGCCCTTAAGCCCTACACAAACCTATGATGTATGTTAATATGTGAACTATTGTATAAAATGGGTATGCAGTAAGGTATGCTTTACTATCTTAGGCTAGCAAGATAGGCGCCTTCAATTCTTTTTGCTAATGAAATGTCCAGCGTGCATACAACTGTGTACAATATGACAATACCTTAAGAAATACGGGTCAGTTCCTACACGGGCATTTCAGATTAAAATTTTCAAGCACTCTTACATTGTGAATATATAGTGGAAGTATTAATAGTGTCTTACGTTGTGAATATATTATAGTGTGGAAGTATTAAATCGTGTCAAAATATTTACCCGAGTGGCCTCGACTTACACAAGATTCTGGTGTCTTGTCAGACATCCCCCCCCCCTCCATCCCACCTGTATTCATGATTTTTTTATCCTGCAGGATTTTGAACTACAACATTTTCTTGGCATTACAGATTGTAGGTAGCTGCTCCATAGTTTATAATCCCACTGGTGAAAAGCATCTCGTGTTTTTTGTCCTACGTTGTGGCGTGTTGAGCTCGAAACTGTTGCTCCTTGTATGTGTTCCATCTCGGGGTGTCAGTAGTTCGTACAGTTGGGTTTTTCGTGACCTGCAATAGGGCATCCTGGATGGGATAGAAATGGTTGGGCTATTCTTTCACACTAATGCCTGTGTTCACCTAGCAGTAAAAAGGAACCTGGGAGTTAAGCAGCTGTTGTGGGCTTGAAGGTCACACAGTGGTTTGACCTAGGAGTGGGGGGGAGGGGGGAATCTTGATACAACTCTTAAGTACAGCTTTCTATTCCAAACAATGGGAACTGGGGATGTATAAAGTTTTTAAAATTAATTGATTAATGAAATGACCTTGCCTTTTTAGGCAAAATACTTGACTGTACTATATAGTTCCTGGAACTGAAAGACAGAGCTACGGGAAGAGGTTAGAGGCATTAAATATGTCAAAACTAGAAGATAGACTGAGGCGATATGATCACTTTGTACAAATTGGTAACGAGTATCTACAAAATTGATAGGGAAAAATTCCCGAGACCTGGAACTTCAAGAACAAGAGGTCATAGATTTAAGCTAACAAAGCTGAAGAAATTTAAGAAAATTTACTTTTGCAAACAGAGGGGTAAATGGTGTGGAAGCAGTTAAGTGAGAGGGTGGTGGAGGCCAAACATCAGTAGTTATATAACATTATATGCCGGAGTGGTGGGAAGACAGGACACCACGAGCATAGCTCTCATTCTGTGACTACTTAGATAATTACAATGAAATATTAGGTACCGTATTTATGGTAACACTTATGGCTTCAATCACATTTTTAATGATTTCGTAGATGACTGCAACATTGCGAGAAATAGTAAGGAAAAGCCATTGAGTATATTTAAAACTAAATTCAATGATACATTTTAATTTTTAGATATCCCCCAGTTTTTGTACACAAATACTTTTTTTTTTCCCCTTTGAAAATGAGGTTTCAAGGCTAGGGTGTCCAAAATGTTAGATGTAGTAAATGTCTTCACAGACAAGTTCTCTTGGTATTTGTCCTTCATATGACAGATTGAAGTTAAAATTAACTCATTGAAATCAGCAAATAGAGCATAGGAAATATTAGGGTATGAATGGGAACACACTGAATATACAGTACAGGTATCTCTAAATCACATTTTTTATGACAGGACAGGATTTTTATAGATGGACTCAATATTACAAGAAATAGTTGGGGCCTTGAGAAAGTACGTATTGAGAATATTTAAAATCAAATCTATTTTTTATTTTTAGTTAGCAAGGTTTTTGTTCACTCAGGTATGGCCTTGCTACCTTTTGAAAGTTTGAGGCTGGGGACATGAGATATGAGATAGATGACGTTAATTTTGTTTGCAGACATATTCATTTGGCAGTTGTCTTTTATGTCACTCATTTCAATAAGTGACATGTCCTTGTCACAAACAAGGAGCAACGGTTTCAAGCTTAACAAGTCACTATGTAGGACTGAGAACAGATGCTTTTTCATCCATAGGGTTATAAACCCATGGAACCACCTACCTGCCAAAGCTATAAATGCCAAAATTCTGTTAAATTTGAAGTCCAACTGGAAAAAATCAATTCAAATGGGGGGGGATCTTCAACAACTTGACAGCGTCCTGTCCTCATTGAGCCCACTAGTGTTAGTGGTCCTCGGGTAAATCAGTCAGATATTATAGGTTGAAATTAAAATTTTGCTAAGTGAATTAGCCTATAGGGCATAGTAAATATATATATATATATATATTATATTGCACTGTTATTAAATATTTAAATTTTGATCACGCTATTGATTTCTCAATGTTGGAGACAGAAAACTTTAATGTCCAGTATTGTTTTTTCTTTCCATTCAATATCTTTAGAGTTGAATTTTTTACTTTATATAAAAACTAGGCATTTGTGTACTAAAATCTCTCTTCATATACTGTGTAAATCATTTTCAGTGAGGATGATGCATATAGAGAAACACCAAATTGAGAGTAGACTTTAACTGGTCTGACAATGCATACACACGGCTAGTGCTTATTAATTGGCATTTAATGTTTATTCTCATTTTGGTTCTTCTCTACAACAATCGGCACATTGTGTTCTTCACTACCAAATGGTAAATCATGATAATGTCTTAATTTAGTTTTTACCTAATATTTCAATGTTAAACAGTTACAAATCTGAAACATTGAGATTGAGATTCTATGATGATTTCAAAACAACTCCAGTTAGTTAATATCATATCTTTATTCCAGGATGAGGATGAAATTAAGCTGGTTAATAGCATGGTCAACCAGTGGTCAGTAACTAAAGTGCAAGTTCCACTTAATGTTGTTGGACTCGTCATTGGAAGACAAGGCTCAAACATCAAATTGATTCAAGAGCGTACAAATACTAAAATAAGTTTCGGTGATGAAGGTTGGTTGGGCATGTGTTGCTTTGTCAGTGTCATAGCATACTACTAGTTTGCTAATATGCCATAATACTATGCTAATAGCCATAAGTAAGAGTCCTAATTCATTTTTCTTTTACACCAACTGCCAGTCTTCTTATTCAATTGACCAATTTCAAGTAATATTTGTAGGCAGGTGCATGCACATAGCACCTGCTATGAGGAGAGGCTATAAGTGTTAAATATGTATGCCAAAGCTAGAAGAAAAAGATACGAGCAATACATACAAAATAGTAATGGGAATTAACAAAATTTACAAAGAAGAATTCTTGAAACCTGCAACTTGAAGAAAAAAAAGGTCATAGATTTAACTCAAGGAAACAAAGATATTAAAAAGTTAATAGTAAAATATTAAAAAGTTTTCTTTGCAAATAGTCTTAGATGGTTGGATCAAGTTAAGTGAGAAGGCCGTGAAAGTAATTACAGTCATCAGTAATTTCAAAGTGTCATGACAGAGTACAGTACTGGGAAGATGGGACACACACGTAGTTGTAATTCTGTAATTACACTTACGTAATTACATATACAGTGGCACCGCTCGACATACGACAATTTCGAGTTACGATGTAATTTTCATCGAAAAATGCGACTCGACTTCCGATATTTGTTGGTACACGTTCGGTCGACGCGAGCGAGTGGTTCCCGGTCACGCGGCTGATCTGCCTCGGTTTACTACAGCTGCCCGCTTAGTGACGATCACGCCTATAAGAAAGATCTCTTTTGTGGTGATTTTTTGCATTTTGAACATTAAAGTAATTATTATATATCACGCCATGAGTCCCAGGAAAGTCAGTGGTAAGACTCAACATATGAAAACCCATGTAAGGATGACCATAGAGCAGAAACAAGAGTACAGAATGTCTCTTCCTCAACAATTGAGAAAATGTGTGCAGCATGGGAAGAATTGCAAACCTTTGCTGAAACGACTCGCCCAAATCAAGCTGCAGTAGGTCGTTGCCTTAACCTATTCAATGACACTGTGATGCATCTTACAGACAAATGTTAAAATGAAGGGAAAAACAAATGTCTTGTGACAAAATTTGTAGTGAGACAAACAAGCACTGAACCACAACCAGGTCCTAGTGGTGTTCAGGCAAAACGTAGGAGAGAGAGTACCCAGAGAAAACATCACTGCCTGATGTGATAATGGAAGGGGACTCCCTTCCAAACAGTAACAACTCTCCTCCTCCCCCTCATCACCATATTCCATACGCCATCAAGAGCCCTCCATAAAGGTAAGAGAACTTAGGTACTGTATTGTAGTTAGAAAAAAACATTGTATTCAGTATAAAATGTATTTGTATTTTAATATTTGGAGGGTGGGGAACGGATTAATTCAATTCCCTTTATTTCTTATGAGAAAAATCGCTTCGACTTGCGATATTTCGACTTACGATCTGTCTCTGGGAACGGATTAGCATCGTAGTCGAGGCCCATTGTACTGTTCACACTCGATACAAAATAAATGTTGGTAGCTTGTAAATCAACTCCAGCATGTTGTTTTTAGGTTGAAGGGAGTCTCAAATGTAACACCCTAGTGGTATTGTTTGATTTAATATAGAGAACACTAAAACCCGGTGAACTAGGAATTTGAATTATTTATCAAATATGGTAAATGCGAAACAATTTTGTGAATGGCCCATTTAAAATAAAATAATAATCAAAGGGCACATAAATGTAATTAGTACTGTATTCCCTAAATGCAGAAGTAACCCCTGAGACAAAATATCCACTAGGATGTTTAGCATGAATGAACTAAGATTGTATTAAGACAACTTAAGGTAAGAGGCCAGAGTTAGAGGGAGGAATGCACAAGATGAGCACAAATATGACCTATCGGAAGCAAACTTTGTAAAACTGGTACAGTATGTCCAAATTGACTCTGGAAAAAGTCCTAGCACCCTCACTCCTGCAACAACAAACTCGCTCACTCTCTCATGTTGACAGATGCAATAATGCTCATCCCAATTGCTTCTGCTGTGCACAAAACCAGAAAAAGACTGATTTTTTTCCAATTACATTTTGTATTCAAATGCATCATTCTATAAAACAAATCTTAATTTTTATTTTTTAATTGGTGCACAAGCAAGGTGATAAACTTAACAAAAGCGGCAAAAGAGAGGTATAAAGTAAGAGGAGCAGAAAAGACACAATAGCGGAATGACAAATAAAGTTCAAAGAAATGCTGTATGCTTGGAAGACCGTTGCTAAAATTTGAGCTTGCATTTCCACCCACATTTGCATGTCCTGGCAACAAGGGGGAAACGCCAGGAAGGAGACAGATGTCGGCCGAGGGTCATATGGACAGATGGTCAGAAGGAGCGGTCGGCCGAGCGGACAGCACGCGGGACTTGTGATCCTGTGGTCCTGGTTCGATCCCAGGCGCCGGCGAGAAACAATGGGCAGAGTTTCTTTCACCCTATGCCCCTGTTACCTAGCAGTAAAATAGGTACCTGGCTGTTAGTCAGCTGTCACGGCTGCTTGGGGGTGGAGGCCTGGTCGACGACCGGGCCGTGGGGACACTAAAGCCCCGAAATCATCTCAAGATAACCTCAAGATGGGTACGTGAAACAAAATTAGAGCTGCAAACTCAATTTACACTTTTCAGGGTTATTCTTCTATGTTGTTCACATTAAAATCATGCTTTTTATTGAAAACATTTGGGGGGACAATAAGTATTTAAAAAAAAGTGTGATTTGAGTCTTCTGATGTAATTATGTATATTACGTACTTAATACTGTACGTGTATTTTTTATTTCGTTAAAATTGCTGGTAGGAAAAAAGGTCTGTACATAAAATAGATAAGCCATGTTGTTAGATGGTGGTTTTACATTATCTAAATGACAGTAATGTACAACATCATACTTTGACTATTAATGTTCACACACATTACAAAAACATGAGGATGGGCCGAATATTAAGTTTAACATTCTGACCCCTCGATCAGTTTTTTAGCTAAAGGGTATTTTGCCTTCATCCCAGTTATCAATGTTAATGCATAACTTGTATTGGCAGTTAGTGTGGATTACCAATAGAACTCATGAAAATACATGTTGACATGTTTTCTTTATTGGGGGGGAGGGAGGCTGGAATTCAAAGGTCACAAATAAAGGGCAAAGGTGAAGCTGACTTAGAGCTTTACTGTGCTTCATACAGGTATTTTGTGTGCACTCTTAATTGGCTACTTATCTCCATAAATAATAGGCTCACTAAATAATGAACAGTAAAACAAGTGTGAAATACAATAAATAGGAAATAAAAATTGCACTTGGCTATGTGGGTCTGCTGTATGTTAATTCACTACTCATACCTTAGAATCAGTGCTGAGAATGAAAAACAAACTTTCCATATTATTACCATGCTTGTAATAAATGTGAGGAACCTTTACCTAGCACCTAAATTGATTTACCTTTATTTGGCAGATGAATAAATATTTGCATATTTCATTTTCTTTGCAGAAGTTGATGGGCACCGAACATGCATCATCAAAGGTTCAGAAGAAAATATTGCTTTGGCACAAAAGTTAGTCATCAAAGCTGTAAATGAGCAACCAGTGATTGAAGCTGTAGAAATGTTGGTACCCATTGTAAGTAGCATGTGTGTTTGTGTCATTCTTAATGATGAAGTGAGAGAGTGATGACTGCTTTGTTCTAAATGTAGGAAAAAATGCCAAAATACAAATACACAGATTATATTTACACAGTGTAACCTCAATTCAATAAACTTCAATTTGGCAAATCTCCGATTAGAAGACACACTTTCCATGCCGGATTTTCTCACCCGATTAGACGAACAAGAGTTCGCTGAAGAGGAGGATGTGTGGATTTGCATAGGATGTTGGGACCGAGTTCACAGATGGAGGCAACATTACAAGAAATAACTGAGGCCTTCTGTGGCTATTAAGAGACGCTGTTGAGCTATTGGAACTATATAGGCAACATTGGTTTTCTAACACTGATCAAAGATGTACATCTGTACATGGTGACCATATTGCACTAGACATTTAACACATGATAACCACATTTTAGGGCTAAATATATTTAGCCTTCTCATTATTTTCATAATATTCTCTGGACTGATACTTTGTGCATTATAAATCTGTGTTAAAAATTATTGCTCTCAATTCAAAAATATGGATCAAAGTGACTTTTAATTTCATCTTTAGTGCATTCCCCTTGTTGAGCACCCACACAATATACGTGGACAGAACAGTACTACTGTACTTGTTTTTTGTTTTTTTCAGCTTTCACTGTGGCTTGCTTGTCCTAATTTATCCCAAATGAGTGTCATTGTCCACCTTGTTTATTCTCTTCAGTATTGTAATGATCGTATCAGTTCTCTACCTTCTTTTCTCCCAAGTAGTTGAATTGAATAACCTCATCTTCTCCATGTAGCTTAGTCCCATTATTTTATGCTTGTGCACTCCTAACTTGGTGGCATACATCTTCAGATGAATGTACTCTATCTTCTGCATATTCAAACTTTTGGTCTGATAACTGTTTCAAAGAAATGTCCTAACATTTTTGTCTTATAATTGAATATTAACCGTAAATTGTTCAGCATTAGTGTTTAGAAGATGGCTTGATATTAAGCACTCGGTCTTTACTTCTCTGATGTCTCTATCATGTTTATGTATGTGCTTTTTTGTGTGCCTTTTATTGTTAAGGTGCTTGGATTTGTTAATGACATTTTTTCTTGTTAATGCTTATTTTTTTTAATGTAAAATTTGTTAAATTGTTTATATTAGCACTCCTTGGATTTCAGGCAGGTTGGTCGAATAATTGGTAGGAATGGGGATGTGGTTCGTAGCATATCACGTGCAGTGGGTCAAAGATTATTGTGGAGAGAGATGAAGACCGAATAGCTAGTCTATCATACCCAGGTAAGTGATTTACATCACCACACGTTACATGTAAGTTCAAACTTTTATTATTATTATTATTATTATTATTATTATAGTATAAACTTTAAAAAATTATATACAGTGCTGTACTGTGTAATATATACAGTATGTCCAATTCCACTACCTGCAACTTTGCTGTTTATTTAAATTAAAAAGCCAATTTAAATTAAAAAGAGGTAGGACAAGGGAACATGGTGGAAGCTGGATATGCAATAGAGTTGAAGATGTATGGAAGCTCTCCTTCCTTGTATGAGTGGTAGGAAAGTGGAATGCATTGAAGGAGGACGTTGTTAAGGTCAATTCCATCTACAACTTAAAAAGAAATACGATGACATTAATATTGAGACGGGTAATTAGTGCACCAAGTATGAACAGCTCGGAGACGAGATATACAGAGGTAGATCTCACTCCCCATTGTTGCCGATAGGCACGCAAAAATAGTTAAGTGCACCTGTACCCTAGTGCTTCTTCCCAACCACTATATGTATCCCAATTCTTGACCCTCGCCACATAACCATCCACTATCCCACCTACAGAGAGGAAAAAGAGAGAAAGATAAGGAGCAATTGTAGCCTAAATGTCTTGCATTATTCATAACATGATATGGTCAGACTAAATTTATTAGTATCATAATATTATTTGTACAACATTGTGATATAAGCCAAGTAAAGGGGGCCAGGGATGGATGGCTTAGTTGACTTGTAGGAATTATCTAATTTAATGTTGGAATTGAGAGTATAGTGTGTCCAGGCTAATGAGATGCTTGTAGTGTGAATCGGCGGTACCAACATCGTGGGAGCAGCCCCTCGTGTACAGTAATCTAGTACAGTACTGTACATACTGTAATAGAGGTTGCAAGGCAATAATAGTGTCTCATAATGGAATACATTACACAGTATTACTCAAAATATTGAATGAATATTACAATTTTCTATTTGGTGTACTGTATTTGTAATTGAATATGAATGCTAAAGTAATACTTGTTTCATAGTCCTTTTAAGTAAGCATTACTCTTGTATGTCTTTGTATCTTGCTTGTAAGTGGCATCCTTACATTTTATATTAGTGAATTCCTTATGTTTCTTGTTAAAACTGTGTTTTATTTATCATTTAATTACAATTGTTATTAATAAACATAAACTCAAAGTTTTATAGAAACATCTGAAGTTAGACAATTTGGTATATATACATAATTTCTGCATGGTTACACTGAACATTTGCATGACCATAGTTAAGCATTCAGTCAACTATATTGTATCCAAACTGTGTATCCAAGAGATAATGCACTAGGAAAAAATACGAGATCCCCCATACGCCTACGACCGGCTCAGGAAAAAATACGAAACCCCCCTACGCCAAATCGCTGCCGTCGGAAAAAAAGCAAAACGGCAGCGATTTGGCGTACTTACCACTACTGTGTACTGTTTGTGTGCACATGTCATGGCACACAAATGGTTGCTCATATAACTGGGTTATCTCGATAAATGAGAACCCAGTGTTGCCCAGAGTGGCCTCCTCCAGGAGGCATGCATGTCACATGCGGAAGGGAGCAACTTAGTTGTTACGTTGTTCAGTTCAGGCATTTTCTCTTCACATCTCCAGCATTACATTAGTTTTAACATTTTGAACCCCCCACACCTTCGATATTTTGCCTCAAATGACATTACTGTATTAATGAAGGCTATCTTCCATGGAGTTGGCATGTCTCCCTACACCTCTATTAGATACCCGTTCGGAGGGTTTGTGGACTACTTCCTCTTATGAGTGACTCCTTTTGAGTCTCCTTTTTCTGGGCAGAGCAAGACTTATTCTCACCTGTTGGATCTTTTCATGTGATGAGTAGTCAGTTGGGTTTCATTATTTTGTGTGTAGTCAGCCAGATCACTATGGCATCCTATTTGATTTAATTCCTACCACTACAGTTTGCAGTTTCTTGTGGTGTAGTTGAGAGTTTTTAGACCTCAATGGTCTTTCCTGTTGCCTTCATCATGCTGCCTGTTGTGTCCAGGAGTCCTTTCAACTATGCTTCAAACTCCTTCATTGGTTCGGTCCATTTAGTTGTTTCAAAATGCTGGCTTTTGCCAACCCATCCTCATCAATATTGGCCAAGTGCTCATTCATCCATAAACTGCCTCAATGTTTATGAATGGAAAATACTTTCTTGCACCTCTCAACTGTTTTTCATTTCGTCCATCTCTGCTTCACACGTGTATTACAGTTGCCATTATTTATTGGCTGAATGTTAGTTATGTTTGGTGAATGTTTCTTTGGGATGGCCAATCTTGGCTTGAGGTTAGGCTACTTGCTTCAATAAATGTGAGGTTAGTAGTAGAGGCCATATATAATCTGTATCTATTAAGCATGTTATCAGTATAGAAAAGGATTGAGGAAAACTTAATATTGTTACATTTCTTCCAAATTTTATACATAAAAAAATAGAAATTAGGATTTACATAATTGTAAATCCTCAATAGTTTTTGTTAATCACTTGTACTAAACTCTAATGTTTGTATTTCTCTACATTATCATCATCATCACTTGTGTTCTGTTAAATTGGATACGATGTAGTTGACTGTATAGGGATGCTGCACATACACGTAGCCTAAAATATGTCTACTCAACAGTTCTTGCATATTTATTCCAATAATTTTATGGTAGTATAAACCTAGACAGGATTTGTTATAACAAGTATTTATGTGAAGAGCATGCTATTTATTTTGTTTTCAATGTTATCTAATGTGAATGTCACAGAGAATATGAGGAAGATTATTCTCAAGGGAGGCAAAGAGCAGATTGAGGCAGCCAAGTCTCTACTCTTGGAGAAGGTACAGTCTGAAATATCTGTTGGTTAATAGGTACTCGATTGGTGGCTGGATTCCACTCTGGTGGTTTGTGGCTGTCCTCTTACTTCCCCTCACTCTCGGCTAAAGGTGTAATGGTTTTGCATGCTTTGTAACACTTTTCCCAGGCCAACTTTCTTGGTGTATTGAGTTTAATAGTATTGCATTTTCAATCATTAATTTATTTTGTGCCATCTTTCTGACAGTCCTATAAAACTAATTATTTGCCTAAGAGTTAAGAATGTTTAACCATTTTCTAAGCCAGGTTCATCATAAATTGTATGACATTGGATCATGTACACGGGGGCCTGATGGCTGAGTGGACAGTGTTCGGGATTCATAGTTCTAGGAACCGGGGATCAATCCCCAGCAATGGCAGAAACAAATGGGCAGAGTTTCTTTCACCCCGATGCCCCTGTTCACCTAGCAGTAAATAAATACCTGGGAGTAACAGCTGCTACAGGCTGCTTCCTGGGGGGTGTAACAAAAAGGCCTGGTCGAGGACTGGGCTGTGAGGACGCTAAGCCCTGAAATCATCTCGAGATATGATTTTTTTATTATGAACCTGCTCAGAAAGGAGTATTTGATCTAAACATGTTTTAATTTCTCATTCTATTTGCAACTTTCCAATCAGTACCGTGTATCAAGAATGCCTCATTATATTGACTGGTACAGTAACTTATAATAATTTAGTTTGAACAAAAAATAAATAAAAATTGTTCTATCCTGTTATTTAAATGGAGCAATGCAGTAGACATTTCTTTTCCATGTGATGTCTTGGTAAAGTCTTATTGTATTGATTTGAAAATTAAAGAACTTGTACAGTAGTTATAAAGCTTAAGTTTCTTTGGTTACTAGACAATGTAGCTCAGTGCAACTGTTGTAGGTTTCCTGTGTCTCAGTATGTTTATTTTAATATGCCAGTATAGGAAGGAGGGTCATTTTAATATTAAGAATATAAATAATGTTTTGCGTTATGAAATATTCCAGGCATTGTGACTACGAATTGCCTTCCTTGTTAACATAATAGTTGCACCATTGGTTGTATTGTGGGATATACCAGACTGGGGGAACCCTTTCCTAATCAACCTCATGTGGTGTGTGTGTGTGTAAGTGTAATATACACACTAGTTATATAGAAGTCGCTCTAGATAATTAGTTATTTAATTCTCTGTGGCTTAAATGCTTCAATACATGTTACTTATAAATTGATTATATGATCTTGATGACAGACAAGAAAATATTGTATCTAATAGAATGTAAAGTCACTCGATATACAGTGTGTATTGTTTTATATCACCTCATTTCCTTTTTCCCACAGCAAGTCAGCAGGCACACTTACCATCAGTGTTCTGTACAGAAAGCTTTTTATACATCATGAAAGTTGGTCGTCTGGAAGCTTGTTTTATTGGTGTTCTGTCACTTGGTCTTGACTATACTGTATTGCCCTTTACTAGTGTTCTTGGCTGTTCTGTGACCTCTGTAACCTCAACTAATGACTCCCTGTACCAAACTAAATAGTTTTAACATGGTATACTCACTCTACTTGTTCAAGGTGTGTATGAATGCATCAGTTGTATTATGGTTATTTCATGTGAAGAAATGTGTACAAAATATTCAACTGACCATCTGCATGCCACATATTTCATCATTATCTTGGTTGTACTTGTATGCGTGTATTTCAGAGTTTAAAATTAACAGTTTGAAGAGCAGATTTGTTTAAATATCTAATGTGATTAATACACAATCTATAGGTTTGTGATTTAAATGAGCAGCCACATAGTCATACAGTACCTGTGTTTGCAGTTTCATGAAGCATCCAGCCGTGAATCGAATAGGATTGTTTAGCATTTTGTTTGTATGTATGTAGATAAGGAAGGTGGTGGGGATTGAGGCAAAACAGGTGATACTGTATACAGTAATTATATTTTGATTAAGGCCTAATCTTGATTTTAATTATTTTATAATTAATTTTGTCACTGTTCTCTTTTAATTAACTTGTTTATATAGAACATGCAGGAAATACAGTATTTTAATTTTAAAATTAGTAATTTCAGTACTTCCTGTAATTTAGAGATTCAATTTAAGTATTAGGATTTTTATTTTTCTTGAGCACTCACTTTTGAAAAGTTCACAATTTAAAAATCTTGCCGTAAATGTAAAGACCGGCGCGCGCACACACACACACACACACACACACACACACACACATACAACATCATTCTAACTATATCTTTATAATAAGATGTACTCATGATGCACCATGAAGGTTGTGCATTACTTCACATTTGCTCAAATTTTTCCATTAAAAAACTTTTTTTTGTGATATACCAAAAGGTTGAAATGTTACTTAATATTTCAGCATTGTTCTTTTAGACTAAGCGAGTTTGTGGTTTGCTTAATTAACTGGTGATAATTGTGTAAGCATAGAGTGGGTTTGTGGTGATGAGTGCATGACATTGTGTAGAGCATTCCCCTGGGTGGCCTCTCCCACAGGTGATTGAAGTGGAAGAGATGAGACAGCAGATTCATGCCTCAGCTACTAACATGTCTATGAGGGCCAGAAGCCGCCAGGCTGCACACGAGGATGACGATAGTCAGGTATGTGTTTCCAGCTCTGCATTATTTTAATTTTCTCCTCTCTGGTAAGCATTTAATACTGCAGTACTGTATTTAGAATGCATATAAGTCATTATAAATGTAAACTAAGCTTTTTCAAGATATTTACCTGTAATATACAGTATATAACTTATCTGCACTAGGTTTGCAAAAAAGTCTACTTCTTGGGGAATTTTTAATAACTCATTTGAAGGTTGTTAATGTATATATATTTTTGAATGAGGTCATGTGGGAAGGTAAAGTTAGTAGAACAGGGTGTGAAATTAGTGTATGGTTTCAAGTAATAGAACTGTTAAATCTAATTTATGAAAAGGATGCAGTTCTTCTAACAGATAATTGGGACATAGGTAGATTTACATTTTGTTGATGTGTGAAAGACGGCTGCTAAAATTGAATGCAAAGAAAAAATTGTGGTGGATAGAAAAGGAAACTATTGAAAAGTTGAATGTTTAAGTCCTAGAAGCGGTGAATAGGTTTAAGTGCCTAGCCCTTTTATGGTTATTGATAAAATGCTTGTGTGGAAGACATAGGCAGTTAAGTTAGAGAAGAGAAAATGAATCGTGCAATGAAAGCTGTGGATAAGGATAAGACAGGAAGAGTGGCAGCCAGAAGGCTGCGTGGCATGGTGGTGTACTGTATTAATATGAGCTGCTGCTGTGGCATTAACATGACAGCATCAAGAGTTGGAGTAGTAAACACTGAGATGCTTCCTAAGGGTTATGAGGATAGAGTAAGGAATGAAAAGTCATGCAAAGATGTGGGGTACATTGCTTATTGCATATCCAACATACAATTGAAAATTTCCATTGAAAGTCCTTCTCTGATTTTATTTGGTGACTTGGTTTCCCCTCATTGAGGACAAGCTTCGTGTCCTCTTCCAGTCATTGCCTTGAAGAATCTATGAATTTTTGGCTGCGTGAATTGCCTCCTATAAATATCCTGTAGTTCATTTAGGCAAGATTCCAATACTTTTTCCCACGTTTCTGTGTGGCTTTAGTGTTAATGTGTTCCAGTCAATTTATCATTGCTTTTGTTACAACCATATCAAGCTAGTACAGGTATACTAATAATTGCTTGCTTTCATCACCACCACCATATCGTTTCAGTCATCATCCATAAGCCTCGGCCCAAATCAAGAAGCACTCACGTTGGCAAATAGTGACCGATTTATTGAGGCATACGTGTCTGCAGTTGAATCTGCTTCACACTTTTGGCTCCAAGTAAGAATTGTTGTAACTTACTTTATTTCTTAAGTCACATTTAGTCAGGTGGTTGTTGAAGAATTTTGCCGGTTGATCTTACCATTATGTAAGAAATAGCAATTTTTGTAGGGAGTAAAGAGTATGCATTTATAATGGTCAAATTAAAAATATTTCTATGGGATAATAGGTAATATTTTATCCTGTTTATTTTTTTGTGCAATGAATTTAAGCGTTGATGTTCACAAAAAAAAAATCTTGCGGGTGATAATCATGTATATGACGCTATATAAAAGATATAAAATATTAAAAGTTACATTTGACCTTTTGACTTGTGTAGCTGACTTACAAATAAGAACCGTGCCCATGGTTATTAACACATCTGAAGGTACTGTACACATTAATGATTTTCTTCAACGTTATAAATATTATTGTGTGATTGATGAACGTAAAAGCAGCAGCAGGTTCATTTACCCATGTAAGGTAAACCATAATCATACACAATCATATATGCCTAATATATGCTTGAAACAATCCAGCAAATTTGCTTTTCACTAGCTCAAAGTATAATTATTATTCAGTTTGAAATTCATTTATTTAGCCAAGGTGCCACAAGAAAAGACCAAGAGCAGACTTACGAATGACAGCAATAGCATCATATACGGTACTGTAATAACAAATCTCTCATTCTTGCACAGGTTGTGGGCCCTCGGTCAGTTCAGCTGGATAAATTGGTGACAGAAATGACAGAATATTATGAGTGTGAGGAAAACCGAGAACTTCATAAACTAGACAAGGTAGGAACAATGTAAGCCAGGACAGTTGCTCTTTGGGTATTATTATTCACTTCTACACACAGGAATTTATTAAGATTATTCTGATGTATAATTGTCTTGTGAACAATTCCCAAGGAGCACTGAAACACCTAGTGTGTGTACTTATCTAATTGTGCTTGCGGGGGTTGAGCTCTGGCTCTTTGGTCCCGCTTCTCGACTGTCAATCCACTAATGTACAGCTTCCTGAGCCTACTGGGCTCAGTCATATCTACACTTGAAGCTCTGTATGGAGTCAGCCTCCACCACATCACTTCCTAATGCATTCCATTTGTCTACTACTCTGACACTGAAACAATTCTTTCTGACGTCTCTATGGCTCATTTCTGTGTGTGTGTGTGTGTGAAAAAAAAATAGTAGTTTAGTAACGGTTGATTGATAGTTGAGAGGCGGGCCGAAAGAGCAGAGCTCAACCCCCGCAAGCACAACTAGGTGAATACAGTTTTCTTGTAAAGTTTGAGAAATCATCTTTGTCATATAGGCATGACTTCATGAAGCCAGGAGTGTGACTGATGCTGCCACTTAGTGTTAGTCAGGTAGTTCATCGAGCAGTTTGTGAGAGCCCTCACTTGGTTATCACCTACGACGTAAAGAGGACGAGAAATACTCTCATTCTCGCCATTGGAAGAGAAATACAAAACTTGGAAGGACTTTGAATTTTCATAGATTAACCTGTTATTTTAAGATGAATTCAGGTTCTTTAGTGGCATTAGTATATGACACTGCAGGGATGCTTCAAAAACCTTTGGTGCTGTGTTGTAAGTCATCCTGCCTTACTGTGCACGATGTGTGTCCAAAACATGGTGGGGATCTTACTTTAAGGAGCAACTAAAAGATTTTCCTTACGAAACGAGTTTTTCATATTAACTCGGTCATATTTTTCTGTTACAGGTAAATATAGATAGCATAGTGGCAGCCAAATTTCCACATGACAACTCTTGGTACAGAGGAAAGATTTGCAGTTATGAGCCAAATGAAACTGATCCAATCGAAAGTCTTGTTACGGTGTACTATTTGGACTTTGGAGACACAGAAACTGTCAAGATAGATACTGTTTATGAGTTAAGAACAGATTTCCTGAAGCTCAACTTTCAAGCCATTGAATGTTGTTTGGCAAATGTTAAACCTGAGTAAGTACTGTATCTTAAGAGCTTTCGTATGATGTGCTTTGATGTGATTGTGGTTCACGTTGCTTATGTAATAAGACAAGTTCTATAACAGTCAAGTGATATTCCTGTATACTCTGTATATATTTATATATAAATCATCTGTACAGATATTTATGTATGTAATAGTTTTAACATTTATCAGCTTTCCCCATTTATTTATTTTTCATTGCCACAATAATTATAAACAAAATATTTTCTCTATATTCTGTATCTACTGTGTTATCCCACTTGGTAACGAACTCCCCCAAGGTTAGATTTCACTGTCCTATGGGGAAGTAAACCATGCTCAACATTCTGATGACTGCATTGACTGCAGTACATCTCGGCCATTCATAAAGCTTCCACCAGTTCTGTGGAAGCTGGCAAGATTTGTTGGCTATGCAATTCTTATCACTTTCCTTTGGCTGGTTCAACTTTGGGGCTTTTGTCTTTATCCAGTTCCACTTGTTGGGTAGTAGAGTTAGTGGTTTGAGATTGGTTTTTCAGAGTTTCGTCTTTGGTCAGGGTGATGCCCATGCTTGCCTCTACCTCCAAATTTGATTCCTGGCCTAGGAGACTAGCTCATTCTGGAGATAGCCAATAGTTGTCAAGTTGCAGTTTGCACATACAGCTGTGTTACACTGTATCCCATTACTGCATCTAATGACTTCTGCCCATGTTTAATCTGTCTTTACCAGTCTTAAGACAAGCATTCTTTTAATCAAGCTGCTAAATTGTGTGTCAACGTGTACACAACCTTCAAACAAAGCAACATCACACAGACCATATATACTGACAGTTCTCTCAGTTCAGTTACTGGGAGAGTGGGAAGTGCTGTCATTGTTCACTAGTCCAGTGGTAACAGTTGAGAGGAATGTCAGTCAATAATTGGGCATCCTCTTTACAAGTTAAACTGTTGGTTATTCTTGTAGCATTTAAAATTATTGAAAACACTGCAGTAGACAACTTAATTATCTTTGACTCTTTCCTCATTACAGTACAGGTACTAGTTTTAAATACTGTAACTTACAATTATATTGTATAGTTATACAGTATAATTATATAATTCCATGGGTTATAAACCCATTGAACCACCTACCCACCAAAGCTGTAACTGCCAAAACTCTGCTGAACTTTTAAATCCAGCTTGAAAAAATCATCAGGACAAATGGTGGGCTGCTGTAACAAGCTGCTGACTTGACTCCAATGTATGATAATATACAGTATTACACACAGAAATCATAATAGTATGATACATCAAACGAACAAATCCACAAGGGCTGTGATGAGGATTCGAACTTGCATCCGGGATGATCCCAGATGCGCCTTAGTCGATTGCGCCACGACATGGTTAAAAGAATTGCAACCAGAAGTGCTACGGCCCTAGCATGGATCCCACAGCCTCCGAGAAACAAACCGGGGTTTTACACAATTCCCTCATGCACCCGGGCTCTGTCAACAAGCTGTTCTACCTTTTCGCCCTTACTTCAATACACACACAAATCACAATAGCGTGATACATCAAATGAATAAATCCTATACATCAATCGACTAAGGCATGTCTGGGATCATCCCGGATTAAGTTCGAACCCTAATCGCAGCCCTTGTGGATTTGTTCGTTTATACAGTACTGTATTGTCATATAGTACAGTAGTAATGCAATAAATTTGTTTCTATTATAATTAATTATGAACTGTGCAGATAAATTATAAAAGCTAATATTAAACATTCACTGAGGTTTGATTAAGTCTTACTCTCTCTAATTAGTGCCCTCTGTAATTCTTTTGCACTAATATACGCTGGATGAGTATGGGGTACACAATAAACTAGCTGCCACTGATGGCAACAATTAATAACAAAGGCCCTATTATCCCTACTCGTATTCAGAATACACTAGGACCAGAAAACATTGACCTCTAAATGCTGCTAACATATGATGTTTATTTTCCAGAAGTGTAAAAGGGGATGAAGCAGCTGATGCTTTTGAAGAGTTGACGTATGCAGCACAGTGGAAGGTTGTGATGGTAAAAGTTTTGGGCTATCAACAGGAAGGAGATAAAACTATACCTTGTGTCCAGATAATTGACACAAATGGCCCTATAGTAAGTTCTGATTATGTTCAATCCAATTGTTTTTTGAACCAGGACAGCCTTTTCAATAGTAGTTTGCTTCACACATTTTTCACATTTTAACCATTGTTTTCTCACAATGTATGCAAATGGAATGTTATTTACCCTGTAATTTAAAACTTTCACTGCTGACAATATGAGCCAGTTGGAGCACATTTCATGCTGCTAGATCTGGTTCTGATGAAAATGTCAATATGATGCTTAGTGATAATGATGCTAGTGGAGAGGGTGTTCATGCCGATGTTTTATTATTATTGCCTAAGTGTACAAGAGTATGTGTGCGTTCATGGTGCAACCACTGTGTCGATGGCCATGGTGACAAGACCTGTCTTTCTGTTGTCAAGCTGAGAAATTTAGCTTCCACAAGTCACTGTCTGCTATGAACAGTGCAAGTGACATTTTTAATATTAGTAATGATCATATGCTAGTGGTGGTGGTGATGGCAGGGGATCAGTGGTGATGGATTGTTCAGTGTAATGTCCCAGTGGTTGTTCAAATTGTATATAGATATGGCCTTGAGGAAAGTCAATGTATATATTAGAGAAGAGTCTGAAATTTGTACATGATTAGAATATATGTAGTTCAGTATAAACTTTGTGTGCAGGTGAAGGAGTTCTAGTAGAGAATGAGAGATACTGAATATATTTTTCAGTTGAACAAAAAATTGTTTGAGAAGTCTGTTATGTGATATGAAGTGTTTGGGGGGGGGGGGCACAGATTATGGTGAAAGTAATTGTATAATTTATATGAATATTTACTTATTTGAGTAAACTGTAATGTGTGGGCACCTCATTTTTGCATCAAAGAAAGAAAATATTAATTTTACTTATTTCTCTCTTTCAGGACATAGATGTGGCTGAAGAATTAGCAAAAAGGGGTTTGGTTGAATTTAGTAATGGAGTAACAAGATTGTCCTCTTCACCATGAGTCATAAATGTGAGTGTTCTTGTAAATAGTTTGTATAATAATTTATTGATTATTTGTAGCAGATGATTTAAGCCTTGAAAAGCAAAGAGGAAGATAGGATGTATATTATTGAAAGTAGGCTGCCAAATCATTGCTGTTTGTGGGAAATACGAAAAATTTATCACCTTTAGTTTAATTTGTAATTAGGCTTATGTTGGCTCATATTTAGAGGCATCTTCAGTATAAAAGTATTTGTGATTCTTGTGTGAAGTTTCTTCGGGAGAGACCCAGCAATGCTTGCTTAGCAAGATATTATAATTCATTCCTGTTATAGTGGCAAATCAAAATAACCTTTTAAGATAATTACTGTAATGATGCTAGGATTAAGAGCTATTCAAATACTCAAACATTTACCCTATTTCAGAATTATTATGCAGGTGTTGTAATTGTTATAACTATTCTTTATTCTGTGCCGTCAAAATAGTTGTTTGAAGAGTGAAATATGAGGTTTATTTATATTGTTAATGTATTTAGAGTTCCAAGTACCCTGACTAATCCATTTTTCATACTGACACACCTGATGTGTGGGTCACATAAATTCAACTTGGCACAAATATTTGTTGACCTACAACTGGATAAATCAATTGGTTAGTTGACTACAGTAGATTAGTTGACCAAGCCACACTCTAGAAAGTGAAGGGATGACAACGTTCCGGTCCATCCTAGACCATTCTCAAGTCACAATCGACTTGAGATTGGTCCAAGACGAACCGAAATGTCAACATTCCCTTCACTTTCTAGTGTGTGGTTTGGTCAACATATTTCGGCAACGTTATTGTGACTCCTTGTCTGCATACGGTAGATTAGCTGTAAATTATTATAGATTTTCTCCTATCATATCCTGACATGCGGCCAGCCTTACTTTGCAATTTCCTGGTCTATGAAGCTGTTTGTATTTGTAGCCCACAGGGCCATACAATCATCACAGCCAGGCAGATCCAGTAATTCAAGTAGATACCTTGACAACTTCTCTCTCTCTCTCAAGCTTCTGCTATAATTCTATCAATATACCTTATATTTGTTGTCGAGAGAATGAAGTCAGGCAAAAAGTGCTAATTGTTTTTCATTTTGTAGTATATACTACATGCCTCCTTTCATTTAAGGCTGCTGCCTAATGGCTCTGGCAACACATTAACGTCCACTTTCACTAACGGCCGCTCCAAGCCTATATTCTGAGTTTTTCCTTGGTTTTGGTTTGATGTCTGATCTCCAGACTCCCCTCACAATGCTGGGCACACCAGATTATAATCCTGGCCTGCACAAATCCCGAGACCTGGTAGCATTAATACGTCTGTGGTACCATTGCCTTAAGCACTGGGAAGCTTGTTTATGTTTACCAGTATCGGCCATAATTTTTAGTATCCATTTACTAATTTGGAACTAAAACTTGACATTCAATAGAATGTGTTTCGCTTGTATGTAAGGTATCTAATCCTTTCGGTCAGGTCCTATAGTATGTAATTAACATTATGTACTTACATAGATCAACTGCCCAGCCATTGGAAATAAAAAAAAAAAAATTAATGCTGTGACGGTATAGTTACCTAACATGTAAAACAAAAAATCCTAATGTAAATATATGTAGTTCAGATCCTAGAAAGCTGCGACTGATCAAATTATGCTAGTCTTCTTCACTTGTATATATTGTAGCTATAAAAAAGAATATTGAATTTACAGGCAGTTCATTATATTAGGTATATACAAATCTTTGATGTTTTTATTAAATATGAATATTAGATTTTTCATATATNTAAAATATTAAAAGTTTTCTTTTGCAAATAGTCTTAGATGGTTGGATCAAGTTAAGTGAGAAGGCCGTGAAAGTAATTACAGTCATCAGTAATTTCAAAGTGTCATGACAGAGTACAGTACTGGGAAGATGGGACACCACACGTGTAGTTGTAATCCTGTAATTACACTTACGTAATTACATATACAGTGGCACCTCGACATACGATTGCCCCTACTTACGATAATTTCGAGTTACGATGTAAATTTCATCGAAAAATGCGACTCGACATCCGATGGTGTCGTCGACTTCCGATATTTGTTGGTACACGTTCGGGTCGACCGAGCGAGTGGTTCCCGTCACGCGGCTGATCTGCCTCGGTTTACTACAGCTGCCCGCTTAGTGACGATCACGCCTATAAGAAATTCCTCTTTGTGGTGATTTTTTGCATTTTGAACATTAAAGTAATTATTATATATCACGCCATGAGTCCCAGGAAAGTCAGTGGTAAGACTCAACATATGAAAACCCACGTAAGGATGACCATAGAGCAGAAACAAGAGTACAGAATGTCTCTTCCTCAACAATTGAGAAATGTGTGCAGCATGGGAAGAATTGCAAACCTTTGCTGAAACGACTCGCCCAAATCAAGCTGCAGTAGGTCGTTGCCTTAACCTATTCAATGACACTGTGATGCATCTTACAGACAAATGTTAAAATGAAGGGAAAACAAATGTCTTGTGACAAATTTGTAGTGAGACAAACAAGCACTGAACCACAACCAGGTCCTAGTGGTGTTCAGGCAAAACGTAGGAGAGAGAGAGTACCCCAGAGAAAACATCACTGCCTGATGTGATAATGGAAGGGGACCCCCCTTCCAAACAGTAACAACTCTCCTCCTCCCCCTCATCACCATATTCCATACGCTATCAAGAGCCCTCCATAAAGGTAAGAGAAACTTAGGTACTGTATTGTAGTTAGAAAAAAACATTGTATTCAGTATAAATGTATTTATATTTTAATATTTTGGAGGGTGGGGAACGGATTAATTCAATTCCCTTTATTTCTTATGAGAAAAATCGCTTCGACTTGCGATATTTCGACTTACGATCTGTCTCTGGGAACGGTTTAGCATCGTAGTCGAGCCCCATTGTACTGTTCGCACTCGATACAAATAAATGTTGGTAGCTTGTAAATCAACTCTTGCATTGTTTGTTTGTAGGTTTGAAGGGAGTCTCAAATGTAACAACCTAGTGGTATTGTTTGATTTATATATAGAGAACACTAAAACCCGGTGAACTAGGAATTTGAATTATTTTATCAAATATGGTAAATGCGAAACAATTTTGTGAACTGGCCATTTAAAATAAAATAATAATCAAAGGGCACATAAATGTAATTAGTACTGTATTCCCTAAATGCAGAAGTAACCCCTGAGACAAAATATCCACTAGGATGTTTAGCATGAATGAACTAAGATTGTATTAAGACAACTTAAGGTAAGAGGCCAGAGTTAGAGGGAGGAATGCCAAGTTGAGCACAATATGACCTATCGGAAGCAAACTTTGTAAAAACTGGTACAGTATGTCCAAATTGACTCTGGAAAAAGTCCTAGCACCCTCACTCCTGCAACAACAAACTCGCTCACTCTCTCATGTTGACAGATGCAATAATGCTCATCCCAATTGCTTCTGCTGTGCACAAAACCAGAAAAAGACTGATTTTTTTCCAATTTACATTTTGTATTCAAATGCATCATTCTAGAAAACAATTCTTAATTTATATTTTTTATTTGGTGCACAAGCAAGGTGATAAACTTAACAAAAGCTGCAAAAGAGAGGTATGAAGTAAGAGGAGCAGAAGGACACAATAGTGGAAATGACAAATAAAGTTCGAAGAAATGCTATAGCTGCCTTGGAAGACAGTTGCTAAACTTTGAGCTTGCACTTCCATCCACATTTGCATGTCCTGGTAACAAGGGGTAAACACCAGGAAGGAGACAGATGGGTACGTGAAACAAAAATTAGAGCTGCAAACTCAATTTACACTTTTCAGGGTTATTCTTCTATGTTGTTCACATTAAAATCATGCTTTTTATTGAAACATTTGGGGAGACAATAAGTATTTAAAAAAAAAGTGTGATTTGAGTCTTCTGATGTAATTTTGTATATTACGTACTTAATACTGTACATGTATTTTTATTTCGTTAAAATTGCTGGTAAAAAAGGTCTGTACATAAAATAGATAAGCCATGTTGTTAGATGGTCGTTTTACATTATCTAAATGACAGTAATGTACACATCATACTTGACTATTAATGTTCACACACATTACAAAAACATGAGGATGGGCCGAATTAAGTTTAACATTCTGACCCCTCGATCAGTTTTTTAGCTAAAGGATTTTGCCTTCATCCCAGTTATCAATGTTAATGCATAACTTTGTATTGGCAGTTAGTGTGGATTACCAATGAACTCGTGAAAATACATGTTGACATGTTTTCTTTATTGGGGGGGGAGGGGGGCTGGAATCAAAGGTCACACATAAAAGGCAAAGGTGAAGCTGACTTAGAGCTTTACTGTGCTTCATACAGGTTTTTGTGTGCACTCTTATTGGCTTCTTATCTCCATAAATAATAGAGGCTCACTAAATAATGAACAGTAGAACAAGTGTGAAATACAATAAATAGGAAATAAATTGCACTGGCTATGTGGGGTCTGCTGTATGTTAATTCACTACTCATACCTTAGAATCAGTGCTGAGAATGAAAAACAAACTTTCCATATTATTACCATCGCTTGTAATAAATGTGAGGAACCTTTACCTAGCACCTAAAT
This sequence comes from Procambarus virginalis, assembly GCA_020271785.1. Lineage (NCBI taxonomy): Eukaryota > Metazoa > Arthropoda > Malacostraca > Decapoda > Cambaridae > Procambarus > Procambarus virginalis. Next base: position 6,097,700 of record WNGS01162157.1, read on the forward strand.
TGATTTACCTTTATTTGCAGATGAATAAATATTTGCATATTTCATTTTCTTTGCAGAAGTTGATGGGCACCGAACATGCATCATCAAAGGTTCAGAAGAAAATATTGCTTTGGCACAAAGTTAGTCATCAAAGCTGTAAATGAGCAACCAGTGATTGAAGCTGTAGAAATGTTGGTACCCATTGTAAGTAGCATGGTGTTTGTGTCATTCTTAATGATGAAGTGAGAATGATGACTGCTTTGTTCTAAATGTAGGAAAAATGCCAAAATACAAATACACAGATTATATTTACACAGTGTAACCTCAATTCAATAAACTTCAATTTGGCAAATCTCCGATTAGAAGCACACTTTCCATGCCGGATTTTCTCACCCGATTAGACGAACAAGAGTTCGCTGAAGAGGAGGATGTGTGGATTTGCATAGGATGTTGGACCGAGTTCACAGATGGAGGCAACATTACAAGAAATAACTGAGGCCTTCTGTGGCTATTAAGAGACGCTGTTGAGCTATTGGAACTATATAGGCAACATTGGTTTTCTAACACTGATCAAAGATGTACATCTGTACATGGTGACCATATTGCACTAGACATTTAACACATGATAACCACACTTTTAGGGCTAAATATATTTAGCCTTCTCATTTTTTTCTCATAATATTCTCTGGACTGATACTTTGTGCATTATAAATCTGGTTAAAATATTTGCTCTCAATTCAAAAATATGGATCATAGTGACTTTTAATTTCATCTTTTAGTGCATTCCCCTTGTTGCGCACCCACAATATACGTGGACAGAACAGTACTACTGTACAGTACTTACATTTCTGACTTGTTTGCTTTTTTTCAGCTTTCACTGTGGCTTGCTTGTCCTATTTTCTCCCAAATGAGTGTCCTTGTCCACCTTGTTTATTCTCTTCAGTATTGTAATGATCGTATCAGTTCTCTACCTTCTTTGCTCCCAAGTAGTTGAATTGAATATTCTCATCTTCTCCATGTAGCTTAGTCCCATTATTTTATGCTTGTGCACTCCTAACTTGGTGGCATACATCTTCAGATGAATGCGCACTATCTTCTGCATATTCAAACTTTTGGTCTGATAACTGTTTCAAAGAAATGTCTTAGCATTTTTCTGTCTTATAATTGAATATTAACCTTAAATGTTCAGCATTAGTGTTTAGAAGATGGCTTGATATTAATCACTCGGTCTTTACTTCTCTGATGTCTATTATCATGTTTATGTATGTGCTTTTTTGTGTGCCTTTTATTGTTAAGGTGCTTGGATTTGTTAATGACATTTTTTCTTGTTAATGCTTATTTTTTTAATGTAAAATTTGTTAAATTGGTTTATATTAGCACTCCTTGGATTTCAGGCAGCTGTTGGTCGAATAATTGGTAGGAATGGGGATGTGGTTCGTAGCATATCGCGTGCAAGTGGGTCAAAGATTATTGTGGAGAGAGATGAAGACCGAATAGCTAGTCTATCATACCCAGGTAAGTGATTTACATCACCACACGTTACATGTAAGTTCAAACTTTTTATTATTATTATTATTATTATTTATTATTATAGTATAAACTTAAAAAATTATATACAGTGCTGTACTGTGTAATATACAGTATGTCCAATTCCACTACCTGCAACTTTGCTGTTTATTTAAATTAAAAAGAAAATTTAAATTAAAAAGAGGTAGGACAAGGGAACGTGGTGGAAGCTGGATATGCAAGAGAGTTGGAGATGTATGGAAGCTCTCCTTCCTTGTATGAGTGGTAGGAAAGTGGAATGCATTGAAGGAGGACGTTGTTAAGGCCAATTCCATCTACAACTTTAAAAAGAAATACGATGACATTAATATTGAGACGGGTAATTAGTGCACCAAGTATGAACAGCTCGGAGACAAGATATAAAGAGGTTGATCTCATTCCCCCATTGTTGCTGATAGGCACGCAAAAATAGTTAAGTGCACCTGTACCCTAGTGCTTCTTCCCAACCACTAAATGTATCCCAATTCTTGACCCTCGCCACATAACCATCCACTATCCCACCTACAGAGAGGAAAAAGAGAGAAAGATAAGGAGCAATTGTAGCCTAAATGTCTCGCATTATTCATAACATGATATGGTCAGACTAAATTTATTAGTATCATAATATTATTTGTACAACATTGTGATATAAGCCAAGTAAAGGGGGCCAGGGATGGATGGCTTAGTTGACTTGTAGGAATTATCTAATTTAATGTTGGAATTGAGAGTATAGTGTGTCCAGGCTAATGAGATGCTTGTAGTGTGAATCGGCGGTACCAACATCGTGGGAGCAGCCCCTCGTGTACAGTAATCTAGTACAGTACTGTACATACTGTAATAGAGGTTGCAAGGCAATAATAGTGTCTCATAATGGAATACATTACACAGTATTACTCAAAATAATTAATGAATATTACAATTTTCTATTTGGTGTACTGTATTTGTAATTGAATATGAATGCTAAAAGTAATACTTGTTTCATAGTCCTTTTAAGTAAGCATTACTCTTGTATGTCTTTGTATCTTGCTTGTAAGTGGCATCCTTACATTTTATATTAGTGAATTCCTTATGTTTCTTGTTAAAACTGTGTTTTATTTATCATTTAATTACAATTGTTATTAATAAACATAAACTCCAAGGTTTTATAGAAACATCTAAAGTTAGACAATTTGGTATATATACATAATTTCTGCATGGTTACACTGAACATTTGCATGACCATAGTTAAGCATTCAGTCAACTATATTGTATCCAAACTGTGTATCCAAGAGATAATGCACTAGGAAAAAAATACGAGATCCCCCATACGCCTACGACCGGCTCAGGAAAAAATACGAACCCCCCCCTACGCCAAATCGCTGCCGTCGGAAAAAAGCAAAACGGCAGCGATTTGGCGTACTTACCACTACTACTGTGTACTGTTTGTGTGCACATGTCATGGCACACAAATGGTTGCTCATATAACTGGGTTATCTCGATAAATGAGAACCCCAGTGTTGCCCAGAGTGGCCTCCTCCAGGAGGCATGCATGTCACATGCGGAAGGGAGCAACTTAGTTGTTACGTTGTTCAGTTCAGGCATTTTCTCTTCACATCTCCAGCATTACATTAGTTTTAACATTTTGAACCCCCCACACCTTCGATATTTTGCCTCAAATGACATTACTGTATTAATGAAGGCTATCTTCCATGGAGTTGGCATGTCTCCCTACACCTCTATTAGATACCCGTTCGGAGGGTTTGTGGAATACTTCCTCTTATGAGTGACTCCTTTTGAGTCTCCTTTTTCTGGGCAGAGCATGAGACTTATTCTCACCTGTTGGGCCTTTTCATGTGATGAGTAGTCAGTTGGGTTTCATTATTTTGTGTGTAGTCAGCCAGATCACTATGGCATCCTATTTGATTTAATTCCTACCACTACAGTTTGCAGTTTCTTGTGGTGTAGTTGAGAGTTTTTAGACCTCAATGGTCTTTCCTGTTGCCTTCATCATGCTACCTGTTGTGTCCAGGAGTCCTTTCAACTATGCTTCAAACTCCTTCATTGGTTCGGTCCATTTAGTTGTTTCAAAATGCTGGCTTTTGCCAACCCATCCTCATCAATATTGGCCAAGTGCTCATTCATCCATAAACTGCCTCAATGTTTATGAATGGAAAATACTTTCTTGCACCTCTCAACTGTTTTTCATTTCGTCCATCTCTGCTTCACACATGTATTACAGTTGCCATCATTTATTGGCTGAATGTTAGTTATGTTTGGTGAATGTTTCTTTGGGATGGCCAATCTTGGCTTGAGGTTAGGCTACTTGCTTCAATAAATGTGAGGTTAGTAGTAGAGGCCATATATAATCTGTATCTATTAAGCATGTTATCAGTATAGAAAAGGATTGAGGAAAACTTAATATTGTTACATTTCTTCCAAATTTTATACATAAAAAATAGAAATTAGGCAGGCGATGAGTCACAATAACGTGGCTGAAGTATGTTGACCAGACCACACACTAGAAGTTGAAGGGACGACGACGTTTCGGTCCGTCCTGGACCATTCTCAAGTCGCTTGTGATGAGGAGGTAGAGAACGAGTAATAAATAGGCAAGAGAGAGGTGAGGAGGAAAGTAAGGTGTAGAGAATAGTAGTAATAATGAGAACTGCAGAAGGCCTATTGGCCCATACGAGGCAGCTCCCATTATAACCACCGAAGGAAAAGTAATAGGAATAAGAAGAATCTTCTTATTCCTATTACTTTCCTTCGGTGGTTATAATGGGAGCTGCCTCGTATGGGCCAATAGGCCTTCTGCAGTTCTCATTATTACTACTATTCTCTACACCTTACTTTCCTCCTCACCTCTCTCTTGCCTATTTATTACTCGTTCTCTACCTCCTCATCACAAGCGACTTGAGAAGGTCCAGGACGGACCGAAACGTNTTTGTATACCACATATGTCAGATAAATCCAGGAGTATGCGCCTCCAGCATGGAGTCCATATCTAGTCAAGCATAAGACAACTGGAAAGGTTCAAAAGTTTGCCACCAGATTAGTACCCGAACTGAAGGGTATGAGCTACGAGAAGAAACTATGGGAAATTAACCTCAAGTCACTGGAAGACAAGAAAGTTACAGGGGACATAATCACCACATACAAGATTCTCAGAGGAATTGACAGGGTAGATAGAGACAGACTATTTAACACTAGGGGACACAGATGGAAATTGATGCCCAAATGAGCCATAGAGACGTTAGAAAGAATTTTTCAGTGTTAGAGTAGTAGACAAATGGAATGCATTAGGAAGTGATGTGGTGGAGGTTGACTCCATTCACAGTTTCAAGTGTAGATATGATAAGAGCCCAATATGCTCAGGAACCTGTACATTAGTTGATTGGCAGTTGAGAGGCGGGACCAAAGAGCCAGAGCTCAACCCCTGCAAGCACAACTAGGTAAGTACACACACACAGGAAGCAGCTCGTAGTAGCCGTCTAACTCCCAGGTACCTATTTATTGCTAGGTAACAGGAGCATCAGGGTGAAAGAAAGTGCCCTTGGTTGGTTACTTAGTTACCGGCACCAGGAATCGAACCCCGGACCACAGGATTACGTGCCCAGCGTGCTGCCCACTCAGCCACCGGCTCCCTCCAGTGTGTGTGTGTGCTTGTGTTTGTATTTGTGCTTGTGTGTGTGTGTGTATGTGTGTTAGAGCTTGCTAACCCTGGGAGGAACACGTCCGCCCACCAAGTATACTAGACGTCATCCTTAACTATAGTCCATTCTATCTATATATGGATACCGCGTTGTGTTGTTTCTCATTGGATCTCGCACTCTAAATTAGCATGACGGTTGTGCTATTTCTAGACTCATGCTTGGCTGTATAACTCATCTGGTGTGTTTCCGTGAAGATGTGACTTTATGCATGGCGGGAAGTTATCGTACAGCTCACTGGGCTCACTATATACCGGACAAACATGATTAACAAGATCTATGCTCTGTTTTTTTGTGCTTTTAAACCATGAATATGGTAATGTTATCTTCGGTGCGCCTTTAATATATTGAGATGTGTTTTACGAGCTGTGATAATTCGTCGTATATGAAAAAGTGTGCTTAAGAAGATTGCACTTCAAATTATGGAGCCTCGACGCCTCTAATTATCAATTTTTGTACCTTGAAGGAAAACTCTTAACGTGTATGGAACTTTATTTAAATTAATTTAAGTAGTTTATAATCATTATTATTATAAATTAACTTTATAAGTATGTATAATTTATGAGTAGGTAATATTATAACTTATATAATTAAAGTTACAGTAGTAGTCTATCCTAATTACAATTAGCCTCGACGCCTCTAATTAGCAATTCATTCATGTGTGGTCTGCTGACTCTCCGAACCCATTCATGGTTTATACTATTTACACCTAAATTTGTGAATGTAGAGTTTTCCTTCACCACTTAATTATACCTAGTAATTATGCATTTCACTCGCACGATCTGCCTTCACACTAAAGTTTTCCCCTTAATCTTAATGAAAGATTTATACAAGCCCAGCGTTTCCAACACTTGTCAATAGCATGTCAACATGGCTGCAGCTAGGCTTATGTACACCAAGAATTATCACCTCTCAGTGCACAGGAGACATCTCCTGTCCACGAGGCTAACCATAGCCCGTGCTTCTTGCCCAGCTCCTGTGCCAGGTAAGTTACGGGCTCACCATAGCCCGTGCTACTTGGAACTTGTTCCGAGTAGCTGAATCTATAACAACAACCTCTCAGTGTATATACCATTGAATTTATATGCTTTATATACCCATTACAGTACAACAGTGTTTGGAAAATACCATCACAAAATTATTTACCTGAGGGGCCACCATCTCTGTCTTGGCCTCGACAGGGACAGGAAGCCGGTAGTTTGTCAAAGGCCTCCTCCATTGTTCCTGAGGATTTTTTTCCAGCTGGAATTCGAACTAAAGTAATGTCTTGGCCATTACGGCTTCGGCAGGAAGGCGGTTTCTGGGTTTATAAATCTATGGATGAAAAGTGAGAGGTGTAATATATGAGAGCCAACTCCTTTTTAAATGTCTGACCCCACAACCCGCCTATGTTAATACTTGATTGATTGATTGATTGATAAAGATTAAGCCACCCAAAAGGTGGCACGGGCATGAATAGCCCGTAAGTGGTGACCCTTTTGAGCCATTACCAGTATCAAGAGCTTATACTGGAGATCTGTGGAGGTGCGACTGCACCCTGCGTGACGGGAGATGTCTCCCGTGGCTAATACTTGTAATACTGTATTATATATAATGTAAGGAGTAAAGCATGATTGTGCACCCCATACTCATCCTGTGTGCGGTAGCGCAAAAAGGATTACAGAGGGCACAAAGAGGATACACAGGATAAAAGGTCTTTATCAGACCTCAACGGAGATTATTACATTAACAGTTTCATCTATCCTTCACAATTATAATTACAATGTCAGCTAGTTACAGAGAATGCTCTATTTCAGGAGCTATATATATTTACAGTAAATCATCATGCATTAATGGTAAGTCTTATCGCTAATACATAATTCTTTGAGTCATGGAGATATTACAGTCATAGAGGAGCTGTTTATGTTATTATTTCAGGTATTTTATCATTAGTAATAAGATTGAAATTGAAATAAGTTTATTGAGGTAAGGTACACACAAAGGGATGAGGTAGCTCAAACTATTCTCACCTCGACCAGTACAACGTGTTCATACATATATAGACACACACATCACAAACAATAAACATATTACCGAACATTCTGAGAGATAAACATATACATTTCTAAGTAGTTATCTTAGTAATAAGATGGTTTGTCATTTCATACAGCGGGAGCGAGCAGGCGAGACTAATCGTCGCGGTGGCTGCGCCTGGCAACCACCTGCCAGGGTTTGCCAGATTGGGCTACAAGTAGCGAATTGGGCTACTTTTGAGAGCCTCGCGCTCCCCAATTTTTAATGTCGCTACTTGCTACTTTTTTGGGCTAATTTAAAAGCAAGTTGGGCTATTAACGTTAAGCAACTCAAAGATGATTATTTATGGTCAGATGCAACACAAACAAGCACCCCGCGATAGCAGCCACAGACTTAGTTCAGTTCATTTATTATGCACCCCATACCCATCTTGTGGGTGATAGTGGAAAGGGTTACAGAGGCACATAATGGGCTCTGTAATCCTTTCCACTACCGCCCACAAGATGGGTATGGCGAGCATAGCCACAGACTGACGATTTAAATGCAAGCACAGTACGCAGTATATCCTTTCACGACCAAAGATCACATTCACTCAAAAAAAAATCTTCCACCTACGGGCTATTCATGCCCGTGCCACCTCTTGGGTGGCTTAATCTTCATCAATCAATCACAAATAAGCAGTTACAGCCCCGCTCCTGTGCCAAGTCCACTACGGGCTCACAATTACAATGCATAACTACAAAATCATCAACATTATCTTGGAGTCAGAATTCACCAATCACTGATAGTTGTACAACAAGTGGAAGCTGCAGTTATAAAAGCAAACCCAATCCTAGGAATAGTCAAACGAAATCACAATTACGTGATGCATCAAATGAACAAATCCACAAGGGCCGTGACGGGGATTCGAACCCAAGTCCGAGAGGATCCTTATTTCTGCGGGTGGAAGAAAACGCTCACAGAGTGGGGGACTTATTTTATTTTTATTATAATAATAATAATAATAATAATAATAATAAATTAATTATTAAATACAAATAATTAATTAATAATAATAATCATAATAAATGATTAAATATAATTTATAATCCTTAAATGAAGAAGCATAATAGGTAATTATAACGAATAAATAGATAATTAAAGTGGATAATTAATTATGGTGACTAATAATGATTAGTGAATAACCATAAATTATTATACAGACATAATATTAATGGATAGCCATTATAATGATAATGTATTAAATCAATTACAGTTAAAGTGACATGTGTTGACTGTGAACACAGTCACACAGTCAACAATGTAAAGCCGTTGTCAACACGAGACATGCACAGTCTGGTGTGCATGTTAACATTTATTAACAGGCCGAAACGTTCACTTCCTTTCATATTTCTCTGTGGATTTTCCGCATATATATATATATATATATATATATATATATATATATATATATATATATATATATATATATATATATATATATATATATATATATATATTTTATAATGTGTGTGTGTGTGCAGAAATAATATAAATAAAACAATTAACATCATTTAGTACCATAGCCCGTGTTACTTGGAACTTTTTGTTCCAGGTAGCGAATCTTTAACAACAACATCATTTAGTGTACTCTATGTATCAAAATATATTACTCTGAAACCCGTATCAGTCACTAAAGCAAAAATTGGGCTACTTTTCTTACAAATTCGCTACTTTTAGAGCGTCAGCTCGCTACTTTCAGCAATTTGGAGGTGGCAACCGTGGGCGTCAGTGGTGGGTGGCCGGCCGCTAGGGTTGGGTCGCTGTTGCTGCTGCTGTCATGGACGCCGGCCGCACTAAATCACTTCTCTTGCCTCTAGGTGGAGCTCTGTTGCTCTCTGGTGTGGCTGGAGCCATCTATTACTACCTCACTAAGAAGGTAATTGGTGTGTGAAGGCGTGACACACTTGTTAAGTGGGTTTGTTTTAAGCTCCACGCTGCTGCTGCTCGTGTGATTTCCTCGCACGTTGTAAACAATTATTTTTTGTCATGACGTAATTTGTAAGTAATTATTTTTGTCATGACGTAATTTGTAAGTAATTATTTTTGTCATGACTTAATTTGTAAGTAATTATTTTTGTCATGACGTAATTGTAAGTAATTATTTTTGTCATGACGTAATTTGTAAATACTTGTTTTTGTCATGACGTAATTTGTAAATAATTGTTTTTGTCATGGCGTAATTTTGTTAAGGTGATGGGAGTAAGGCCACAAGTCCAACATTACCGTTGGTAATGTTGGACTTGTGTGTGTAGTGTAGGGTAATGGGTATACAAGTCCAATGGTTCACTCAGTAATTGTTTCTGTACTATATACTGTAGTTTAAGCCCTTAAGCCCTACACAAACCTATGATGTATGTTAATATGTGAACTATTGTATAAAATGGGTATGCAGTAAGGTATGCTTTACTATCTTAGGCTAGCAAGATAGGCGCCTTCAATTCTTTTTGCTAATGAAATGTCCAGCGTGCATACAACTGTGTACAATATGACAATACCTTAAAGAAATACGGGTCAGTTCCTACACGGGCATTTCAGATTAAAATTTTCAAGCACTCTTACATTGTGAATATATAGTGTGGAAGTATTAAATAGTGTCTTACGTTGTGAATATATATTATAGTGTGGAAGTATTAAATCGTGTCAAAATATTTACCCGAGTGGCCTCGACTTACACAAGATTCTGGTGTCTTGTCAGACATCCCCCCCCCCTCCATCCCACCTGTATTCATGATTTTTTTATCCTGCAGGATTTTGAACTACAACATTTTCTTGGCATTTACAGAATTTGTAGGTAGCTGCTCCATAGTTTTATAATCCCACTGGTGAAAAAGCATCTCGTGTGTTTTGTCCTACGTTGTGGCGTGTTGAGCTCGAAACTGTTGCTCCTTGTATGTGTTCCATCTCGGGGTGTCAGTAGTACATACAGTTGGGTTTTTCGTGACCTGCAATAGGGAATCCTGGATGGGATAGAAATGGTTGGGCATTTTCTTTCACCTAATGCCTGTGTTCACCTAGCAGTAAAAAGGAACCTGGGAGTTAAGCAGCTGTTGTGGGCTTGAAAGGTCAGCACAGTGGTTTGACCTAGGAGTGCGGGGGAGGGGGGAATCTTGATACAACTCTTAAGTACAGCTTTCTATTCCAAACAACAGGAACTGGGGAAGTATAAAGTTTTTAAAATTAGATTTGATTAATGAAATGACCTTGCCTTTTTAGGCAAAATAACTTGACTGTACTATATAGTTCCTGGAACTGAAAGACAGAGCTACGGGAAGAGGTTAGAGGCATTAAATATGTCAAAACTAGAAGATAGACTGAGGCGATATGATCACTTTGTACAAATTGGTAACGAGTATCTACAAAATTGATAGGGAAAAATTCCCGAGACCTGGAACTTCAAGAACAAGAGGTCATAGATTTAAGCTAACAAAGCTGAAGAAATTTAAGAAAATTTACTTTTGCAAACAGAGGGGTAAATGGTTGGAAGCAGTTAAGTGAGAGGGTGGTGGAGGCCAAACATCAGTAGTTATATAACATTATATGCAGGAGTGGTGGGAAGACAGGACACCACGAGCATAGCTCTCATTCTGTGACTACTTAGATAATTACAATGAAATATTAGGTACCGTATTTATGGTAACACTTATGGCTTCAATCACATTTTTAATGATTTCGTAGATGACTGCAACATTGCGAGAAATAGTAAGGAAAAGCCATTGAGTATATTTAAAACTAAATTCAATGATACATTTTAATTTTTAGATATCCCCCAGTTTTTGTACACAAATACGTTTTTTTTTTCCTTTGAAAATGAGGTTTCAAGGCTAGGGTGTCCAAAATGTTAGATGTAGTAAATGTCTTCACAGACAAGTTCTCTTGGTATTTGTCCTTCATATGACAGATTGAAGTTAAAATTTAACTCATTGAAATCAGCAAATAGAGCATAGGAAATATTAGGGTATGAATGGGAACACACTGAATATACAGTACAGGTATCTCTAAATCACATTTTTTATGACAGGACAGGATTTTTATAGATGGACTCAATATTACAAGAAATAGTTGGGGCCTTGAGAAAGTACGGTATTGAGAATATTTAAAATCAAATCTATTTTTTATTTTTAGTTAGCAAGGTTTTTGTTCACTCAGGTATGGCCTTGCTACCTTTTGAAAGTTTTGAGGCTGGGGACATGAGATATGAGATAGATGACGTTAATTTTGTTTGCAGACATATTCATTTGGCAGTTGTCTTTTATGTCACTCATTTCAATAAGAGACATGTCCTTGTCACAAACAAGGAGCAACGGTTTCAAGCTTAACAAGTCACTATGTAGGACTGAGAACAGATGCTTTTTCATCCATAGGGTTATAAACCCATGGAACCACCTACCTGCCAAAGCTATAAATGCCAAAATTCTGTTAAATTTTGAAGTCCAACTGGAAAAAATCAATTCAAATGGGGGGGGGATCTTCAACAACTTGACAGCGTCCTGTCCTCATTGAGCCCACTAGTGTTAGTGGTCCTCGGGTAAATCAGTCAGATATTATAGGTTGAAATTAAAATTTTGCTAAGTGAAATTAGCCTATAGGGCATAGTAAATATATATATATACTGTATTGCACTGTTATTAAATATTTAAATTTTTGATCACGCTATTGATTTCTCAATGTTGGAGACAGAAAACTTTAATGTCCAGTATTGTTTTTTCTTTCCATTCAATATCTTTAGAGTTGAATTTTTTACTTTATATAAAAAACTAGGCATTTGTGTACTAAATCTCTCTCTTCATATACTGTGTAAATCATTTTCAGTGAGGATGATGCATATAGAGAAACACCAAATTGAGAGTAGACTTTAACTGGTCTGACAAATGCATACACACGGCTAGTGCTTATTAATTGGCATTTAATGTTTATTCTCATTTTGGTTCTTCTCTACAACAATCGGCACATTGTGCTCTTCACTACCAAATGATAAATCATGATAATGTCTTAATTTAGTTTTTACCTAATATTTCAATGTTAAACAGTTACAAATCTGAAACATTGAGATTCTATGATGATTTCAAAACAACTCCAGTTAGTTAATATCATATCTTTATTCCAGGATGAGGATGAAATTAAGCTGGTTAATAGCATGGTCAACCAGTGGTCAGTAACTAAAGTGCAAGTTCCACTTAATGTTGTTGGACTCGTCATTGGAAGACAAGGCTCAAACATCAAATTGATTCAAGAGCGTACAAATACTAAAATAAGTTTCGGTGATGAAGGTTGGTTGGGCATGTGTTGCTTTGTCAGTGTCATAGCATACTACTAGTTTGCTAATATGCCATAATACTATGCTAATAGCCATAAGTAAGAGTCCTAATTCATTTTTCTTTTACACCAACTGCCAGTCTTCTTATTCAATTGACCAATTTCAAGTAATATTTGTAGGCAGGTGCATGCACATATGCACCTGCTATGAGGAGAGGCTATAAGTGTTAAATATGGTATGCCAAAGCTAGAAGAAAAAGATATGAGCAATACATACAAAATAGTAATGGGAATTAACAAAATTTACAAAGAAGAATTCTTGAAACCTGCAACTTGAAGAAAAAAAAGGTCATAGATTTAACTCGAGGAAACAAAGATATTAAAAAGTTAATACAATAGTAAAATATTAAAAAGTTTTCTTTTGCAAATAGTCTTAGATGGTTGGATCAAGTTAAGTGAGAAGGCCGTGAAAGTAATTACAGTCATCAGTAATTTCAAAGTGTCATGACAGAGTACAGTACTGGGAAGATGGGACACCACACGTGTAGTTGTAATCCTGTAATTACACTTACGTAATTACATATACAGTGGCACCTTGACATACGATTGCCCCTACTTACGATAATTTCGAGTTACGATGTAAATTTCATCGAAAAATGCGACTCGACATCCGATGGTGTCGTCGACTTCCGATATTTGTTGGTACACGTTCGGGTCGACCGAGCGAGTGGTTCCCGGTCACGCGGCTGATCTGCCTCGGTTTACTACAGCTGCCCGCTTAGTGACGATCACGCCTATAAGAAATTCCTCTTGTGGTGATTTTTTGCATTTTGAACATTAAAGTAATTATTATATATCACGCCATGAGTCCCAGGAAAGTCAGTGGTAAGACTCAACATATGAAAACCCACGTAAGGATGACCATAGAGCAGAAACAAGAGTACAGAATGTCTCTTCCTCAACAATTGAGAAAATGTGTGCAGCATGGGAAGAATTGCAAACCTTTGCTGAAACGACTCGCCCAAATCAAGCTGCAGTAGGTCGTTGCCTTAACCTATTCAATGACACTGTGATGCATCTTACAGACAAATGTTAAAATGAAGGGAAAAACAAATGTCTTGTGACAAATTTGTAGTGAGACAAACAAGCACTGAACCACAACCAGGTCCTAGTGGTGTTCAGGCAAAACGTAGGAGAGAGAGAGTACCCCAGAGAAAACATCACTGCCTGATGTGATAATGGAAGGGGACCCCCCTTCCAAACAGTAACAACTCTCCTCCTCCCCCTCATCACCATATTCCATACGCTATCAAGAGCCCTCCATAAGGTAAGAGAAACTTAGGTACTGTATTGTAGTTAGAAAAAAAACATTGTATTCAGTATAAAATGTATTTATATTTTAATATTTTGGAGGGTGGGGACGGATTAATTCAATTCCCTTTATTTCTTATGGAAAAAATCGCTTCGACTTGCGATATTTCGACTTACGATCTGTCTCTGGGAACGTTTAGCATCGTAGTCGAGGCCCTTGTACTGTTCGCACTCGATACAAAATAAATGTTGGTAGCTTGTAAATCAACTCTTGCATTGTTTGTTTTAGGTTTGAGGGAGTCTCAAATGTAACAACCTAGTGGTATG
>WNGS01162157.1:6124954-6136522 GCA_020271785.1 Procambarus virginalis
AAAATATTAGCTTCATATAATATGAAAATAGGTTTGTGCTGCATGAAGAGTTCCTCATATAGAAATACAAAATATTTCATTTATTATGATTATGTTACAGCATAATAGTATTCAGTAACCCCATGAGCTGACGATATGTCTGATGAGAAACGCTTGTTCAGTCAGCCTAGCGCGTCCAATTGAGGAGTATTGTGAACTGTGCGACCTTTTGTAGGTAAGGTCACTGTATACATGCTTTTGTTTATTACGAGAGTCTATGTATAGTGAAGGAAGTTGGAGAATCTAACATTAAGAATGCAGCTAAACTACGCTGTTTAGGTATAAATTGTTGGTTAATATTTATGTGTATTCACTTTGGGTCGCAGCTTCAGGTGCGATCATTAATCTATACTTCCCATAAAACTTGTGAACTAGATCTCTTCACGTGGGGTAAGATTGATTTGAAGCCACGTTAATACTACAGCATGGAAATGGTGAAATAGATTTTAGATTTTTCTTGTAATCTGTTGGGTTTAAAATAAAGGGGGGGGGAATCCATGCTCTAAATATAACTATTTAATGGCTTAATCATTTTAGCTTTTGAATGGTCTCTTCAGGTAGTAAATTGGTAAAGTCTAAATACGATAATGTGGACCAATGCTGCCGGTCAGGACGGTCAAGATTCGTGTGTGTCCTACAAACGCTTCCTGTTGTCTACGAGAGCTTTGATTTAGTTTTAGACTTGTACGAGTGGACAAAGGTTAGTTTCAAAATATTATGTCTATTTTTAACTACAAAGTGTTTTTCGACAATACTTTATCGTGCCCCATGAAACTACACTTGCCGTTACATTGGAGCGCTAATGATTCTTGCAGGTGCACTAAAACATCACGTTTACTGTGTATATATACCTGTATGTTGACTACAATCTAAGTGGCAGTAGCATTCGGAGGGGGAAACAAATTTAGGGGCGGCTATTTTATTTTCATCAATGGAAGATACTCTTCCAGGAAGCGGTTCTTGCCGAAACCCCCTTTTGGGAATGCTCGGCGCCTAATACTGCCCCAGATACTATGCTCCAATATTGGCCGGAAAGTACAGTTTTATTTATAAGTGCCATATTAGAATTTTCTACCGGTACGCACGCTGGAAGGACTAAGACTTTCTGGGATAAAATTGAGAAACCTTCATAGTGATTAAATGGCTTAGAACATTTGTTCTAAATTTGAAAGTTGCCACCCTCAACTGTTGCACTGTAGTGAGTACGCCTGGTCCGTACTAGACATGATTGTAAACTTGTCTCCCAAGTAGACTAAACATGACTAAATTTGTCCGGAAAGCATAAGAGAAGTCAGTATGGTACTGACAAACCTTTGATGAAACTAGTTTTTCTAAATGTGTTTTGCTTGCAGTAGTGGTACCTATTTGTGATGGCTGTTAAAACTTAGGTTTTGGCGTCTAATAAACATTAAAGACCAAAAGGTATAACCTTGTGTACTTAACTACTGTAAATAATATCTTGCAATCATTTTAAATATCAAATTGATACTTGAATATACTTCCCATTATGCCTTCATTTTAAATTTAGTAATGAGACTTTGCCAGAACTATAGGTGTGTTGGCATGGCAGTGGACATGGCAGTGAGTGTGGCGTCAGCAGGGGTACGGGCCGCCACCAGTGTGCCTCTGGCAGTACTAGTCTACACAATGGGTGGCTGGGACACTGTCGACGAATGGGCCTGCCTCAAACTCCAGACCCTAACGACCTGGGCACCCATCTTCAACGACTATATCGAATGCGTGAATATATTTGGTTGTAGACACAATTATTCTAAATGGCTAAAAGCATAGTTGGCTTACTTGGATAACTAAGTTTAGTTATAAACATTGCCACTAGATTACAAATGGGGCTAGCTTGAGATTGGGCAGTTTAAATGCAAACATACGCACGAGTTTAAAATAGCTTGCAAGAGGCAAGTTACGGGCTCACCATAGCTCGTGCTACATGGACACTTAGTCCTGAGTAGCTAAATCTTTAACAACAACATTGCAAGAGGCCGATGCCTCATTAAAATTCTGTACATAGATTGATCTGTAGCCTGGCAAATTGTTAGCTAGCTCTACCTGTAATCATCACTCTTCCCCCCGACAAACAATATAGAAGTTGGAAAACTTAAATTTAAAATTTAATCGCCAGGTGATATATCGTGTCGAAAAGAAGCTACTAAGAGTTGTAGCTGGGTGCCCAGAAATTAACAGTGTCCAGGAGGTACCAACGTTAACTGGTGCTCTGATAACCCGGTTTGAGAAAACTGTAAGTTTAAGTAAGGCTTCTGTAACTGCTTTAGACCCTTGAGTAATTAATGTCTAAAGGGTTGACGAGTAACTTTCCTTATTTGGTATCTAATGCTTAGGTCTCGAAACTAAATGAGTTCGAAACTGGACGTAGAATTGTTGCCGCTGCTGATGGTCTGATAGACAAAGCTCACTCCCTCGTAGACCAGTATCTTCCCCCTGTTGAGGGACCCTTCAGTAAATTTGGTAAGTTTCCAAGGTTTAGTATACCTCATTATGGAATGAATAACAGAGTAACTTGAGTGAATAAGAGCTATGCGTCTACAAAAATTAATAACCCCACATCGCCAACCTTTCTACAGATTGTTGACATTTTTTATTATTTTCTACCACAGACGTACCCTCACATTTCTTCCCCGATGAAGGGGTAGTTTGGGAGGCTTTGACTCTGGCAATAAAATCACATCTTCGTGTCTACTGCGCTGCCCATGTCTTCGTCCATAAAGACCCAGATTGTGATGATATTTCTACACTTCATATTGTAAGTATTGTATTATTACATTGTAATTCTCCCCAAGAGAAGTTAACCTTAATGCTTCTTGCACATCAGCTGTACAAAAAATTGTGGCAGAGGATTGATAAATCACACACGAGCAGTTTCTAGTGGGTCGACCAGCCTAGATAAAAACTAAATCCTAGTTTTTTATTTTTAAATAAAGGTTTGAAGCTTTGATGATTAATATGCGGTGATGAATATATATTACAAAAACAATTAAATAGTCAAATTTTAAAAAGCTGAAGAGTTACTGATAAAGTTACTCTTGAATTAGCGCAATCGTCTCTTCCAGGCTAGATGTGCCGGTAACTATGCGAAAGAAACTTTTTCTTTCGCGGTGAGAAATGTACAACCGGACGATGCAACACTGATAAAGATCAGTGCACTCCTCTTCCTACACACGGCACACAGCCTAAATGCTAGTCTTCAGGCCCTGGCAACGGTTACTGCAAGCCTCGTTACTGCCTCGCCCTCAAAGTTTGCATCGGCATCTCTTCTCTGCGCTAGAGATGCTGCAGAAAGGAATCTTAAGACGCTAGCTTACGTTTTTCTACTAGTTAAGATTTCGTGCATAAACGCAGAGACATGCGTCTTGGAGTTTAGGGTAGGTATTAAATATGTAAGAAGTGAGTGAATGTAAAGTTTTTGTTGAAGAAATTCTAAACTGTAGCGTTAACAGTAATATTAAAATTGGCAGTAGGGCTTGCATAATGGTAAGGGAACGCCTGACATAATTTCAGTTTTCTTACGAGAACGCTCCTATTTGGGATGAGGGGGTGGAAGTAGAGCTTTTCTAGAATTTGTGCTTTCTTATACATGATGCAAGACTGATAAATTAAAAAATTCATCATTGAGATTAGCTTAAACGGGCTACTTGTTAAATATTAACACTGACTTGCAAAAGATGAGTAGTCGGATTAAAATAGTCGCAGGTAGCTTAAAAATTCTCTACCGGCACAAGGTAGCCTGATAATTTACTGTTGCAGGTATGGTTGGCAGAGCTTCTTCAGAATGTTATGGTGGCGTTGCATCTTAAAAGTAGTGATACTTCATCTTGAATAGGTTTATTTAAAAGCTGTGCGATAAGTTGTAGCTGGTAGTACTTTGATTTAATGTTAGTAATTTTTTTGTAACTTGGTTAATAGGTAGTCTTCAATGTTTCTCAGGCAAGCAATAACGCCTTAGTTGACACAATTTGTTCTCCATAAATTGGTGTTAGATTAATGTCACTACTTTAAATTTTTGTATAAAGATTTGGTAATTCTGGCAATTTGTTTGTTAGTTAAGAGGATAACATGTAATTCTAGCATATTAAAAGGTACCACTGTTCTTTGGTTTGAACATTTAACTCTCAATTTATTCTCTCCCATCCTCCTGTTCTGCCTGCGTTTATTACTTTAAATAATTAAAGGGTAATAGTTACTTGTGAAGCAAATATCCTATCGTGTTCTATGCCTTGACGCGCTGATTGGAACAGTACTCTGCTCTGGCTGCAACGGGGATTGATTAATGAGGATTAAGCCACCTAAGAGGTGGCATTAGTAATGCGTAATACAAATGAGAGATGTTAGAGCATTTAACACTGCGCCTCACCCAAAGGGACATCCGCTGGATGGGGTTTGCCTTGTGGTTCCCTCTGTTAGAGAGAATTGGTAAGTTGTTTAGCATGTAAATAATGTGTTTCCAGTGTTAGATCTGCTGCAGAAGCTAACACGTCTGCTCTATTAGTGTAAAGCAGTTGTCCTGGGTATAGAATATGAAGTTAGTGCTGGACAGAATCGTAAATGTCAAACACATGACCGGCTAGCTGAACTAGCTAAAAACTTCTGGGATAGTTTTTTCTAACTCCTAAGTGGTATTTTTAGCAGAACTTCAAACGTTGTTAGTCTAGAAGTTATCTAAACCTGGTGCTGAATAAGCGGAAATGGGGTTATGATACTCGTCCATTCGGGATAGACATTGAAGTTTATTGAATATATATATTTTTTTCGAACAAGGTTGAAAATATTGCTTCCTTGATACTAGTTACATAAGCACTCCTCTCTTTCCCCCCCCTCCCTCCCCCCTCCGTGCACATTAAAATATTAAAGCTCTTCTGTATTGTAAACGGGGAAGTTTATTTATTTGGTAGGGGGGGGGGGGTGTTGAATGCGACAAAGAATGTCTAGTTTTAATTACAATAAAACAAAACTTGTCACCTTCAAAAGCTTGACTTTCTCCTGATACTACTGCAATTGGCACAGCTACACCCCCTCCCCCACCCCCTCTAAAAATATATTTTTGTTAACTTTGCGCCTTCTATCAAGCGACACTGATGATGGTAAATAGTCTTCCCGGCTTGATGCAGACTCTTCACGATTGGTTCATTCACTAAAAACTTATCACTTGAGCATTGCAACGGCATTGCTAACTATGGCGCAAAAACAAATTGGTAAATTAAGACGTGCTTTCGAAGAGACCATCGGCCTAGATAGGTTAGGTGAGTTGACAAGAATTGAAGTTCTTTTTAGTGAACTTGAATAGGAAGTTCACATGCCTGTGCTATTAATCTCTCGTAAAATGCCCTAAATTTCTGGATCTTGGTTATTGTTTTAATAATGCTCCTTGGTGACTAATGCCTCTAATGTCCGCCTCAATTTCTCGTGTGCATTATAAATCTCTTGGTAGTGTGAATACCTCTCCTGGTATATGACCATCCAGCCGAATATTCACCATCCGCCCAACTATCCTTGTCACTCAGACACTTAGAACTGCTCCTTTTTGTCGGAATTGCGTTGTTACTGTCGTGCAACTCCTTGTAGACTGTCCCAAATTTCACTATGTTCGTATATTTTGCTTTCCTCTGATCCCTATGGATCATTTGTCCCTCATTTGACTAATTGATTAAATCGATACATTTTATATCACTCGCGTTCTATTTTTTTCTCGTGTTGGCATCTTTAGCGATATTTAGCGCCTTTTGAATACCCAGATACGCAGACGGTGTCTTCTCATAGTCACCCCTGTTTGGTGTCTTCTAATAATCATATAATTCCTCTCTCCTAATTTGGCTTCAAATGTCTCGGCGCGAGTAACATTCGGGTAATTTCAAGTGACTGGTCGTTACAAGAAATACTGTCACCCACAGAGTTTCCAACTCGTGGAGTCACTTGCTTGCTAAAACCGTAGTTCCCTAGATAAGTGTGGCCTTTCCCATTGGTCGTTCTCTTATCACCGGAACAGGAATGTGGGAGGTTTGAAGCTGTTGCGTATTGGCCACACAAAATTAATTCGTGAGCATTGATAATGGAACAGACCTGCGCTTTGTCAAAAGTGCAATGTCCTTTTTTTCAGGGTCAGATATTGTTTACCACTGAAACCTTGGTTTCAATTAATCGATATACTAACAGAAGCATGCTAAATTTGAGACCAACCTAAAAGTAAATTTTATATATATATATATATATATATATATATATATATATATATATATATATATATATATATATATATATATATATTAGTATTTTGGTAGCAGTCTTTCCTGTAGACATATGTTATTAAATATGACCGAAAAAGTAAGATTAATAATTCTAACACGAATTTTCTCAATTTTCCTTATGTTTGTTTTTACTGATGACGGTAAATGAAAAATCAATTCTCCAAAATTCATTCTTTATTTCTTAGTCTGACGCGACACTTGAACGCGTTTCGTAATAACTAATTACATTTTCAAAGACTTTTAGTTTTCTCACACAACTATAACCTTAAAGCACTAAACAGTTCTTTACTATGCTATGATTTAAACAGCTTTCATCTTTCATTTTATACCCGCGTTTTGGGTGAGGTGATATGTTACAACAGTTTTTAATGAGGTGAACAAAACTTTCAACAAAGGACAGAACACGAAAACAATGGATATTAACTGGATATTAACTGGGTAAATTGAAGGTATGAATGGAAGTAACTGCGGAAGGGCCTATTGGCCCATATTTCTTGATGCTTCTATATTGGAGCGGGGTCTTGAAGTGGGTAGAATATAGTTGTGCATTAATTGACTGTTGATTGCTGGTGTTGACTTCTTGATGTGTAGTGCCTCGCAGACGTCAAGCCGCCTGCTATCGCTGTACCTATCGATGATTTCTGTGTTATTTGTTAAGATTTCTCTGGTGATGGTTTGGTTGTGGGAAGAGAGTATATGTTCCTTAATGGAGCCCTGTTGCTTATGCATCGTTAAACGCCTGGAAAGAGATGTTGTTGTCTTGCCTATATACTGAGTTTTTTGGGGCTTACAGTCCCCAAGTGGACATTTAAAGGCATAGACGACGTTTGTCTCTTTTAGGGCGTTCTGCTCCGTGTCTGGAGAGTTTTTCATTAGTAGGCTGGCTGTTTTTTTGGTTTTATAGTAAATCGTTAGTTGTATCTTCTGATTTTTGTCTGTAGGGATAACATTTCTATTAACAATATCTTTCAGGACCCTTTCCTCCGTTTTATGAGCGGTGGAGAAGAAGTTCCTGTAAAATAGTCTAATAGGGGGTATAGGTGTTGTATTAGTTGTTTCTTCAGAGGTTGCATGGCGTTCTACTTTCCTTCTTATGATGTCTTCAATGAAACCATTGGAGAAGCCGTTGTTGACTAGGACCTGCCTTACCCTACAGAGTTCTTCGTCGACTTGCTTCCATTCTGAGCTGTGGCTGAGAGCACGGTCGACATAAGCGTTAACAACACTCCTCTTGTACCTATCTGGGCAGTCACTGTTGGCATTTAGGCACATTCCTATGTTTGTTTCCTTAGTGTAGACTGCAGTGTGGAAACCTCCGCTCCTTTCCATGACTGTTACATCTAGAAAGGGCAGCTTCCCATCCTTCTCCATCTCGTAAGTGAAACGTAACACAGAAGCCTTCACGATAAAATATCGCCAAGATCTGATTCGTAATCAGATATACAAGGCAGAAAATGATATCAAAGACAATAAAACGCAACTACTTCAGGCCACAAACGAATGGAGAAACAGCAACATCGACGAAAGTCTCCGCACCGCATCGAACAACACCTGACATCCTCACAGACCGACATCACCTCAGCACGGAAACAAGGATTATCAAGAAGCTAACAACATATATGGAGGACCATGGCAATTCCACGACCAAGAGACGGCTTCCTGAACCTTGCAGGTATCAACCTCACTGAGGACCAAGTCACTCTCCTAAATCTGGGTATAAACTGTCACGTTATGTCCAGACCAAGTGCGTTGGCCCGGAAAGTGGAGTTGGAGATCCTGTTGGACGACATATTTGACCTCGAAGCACAAAAGAAGGTCACCACCAAAGACACCTTACAAGCTGAACTTATTGCAGAAGGAGGAAAGAATCGAGGCAACTACAGAAGTACCATACTGACCCCCGAGCTCAAAGCGGCAGCCAAGAGCCTTCGTGAGAACAAGGAGATAGTTGTCAGGAGAGGCGACAAGTCGCCAATATACGTCATCCTAAGAAAGACGAATATCTGGCGAAAATGAACAGCATACTCTCTGACCAAACTAAATTCCAAAGGGTAACGAAGGACACTACAGCCGAATTGAAAACAAAGGTCAACAAGTTGATTGAAACTGTGAATGCCAAGAAATCCGGACTCCACCTGCCAAAGATTATTGGAGAATATAAACCTGGATATGCGTATGGAAACGTCAAGACGCATAAGCCTGGAAACCCACTTCGGCCAATTATCAGCCAGATACCCACACCACGTACAGACTGGCGAAACGACTCAACGGCTTACTGACTCCTTATGTCCCGTGCAACTTCAGCCTGAAACCCGAAGGAATTTGTTGACTTACTGCGGGGAACACGGGCTACAGGGATAAGAGCCTCGTTGGACGTAGAATCACTGTTCACCAACGTACCTGTGGATGAAACAATCGGGATGATAGTGGACCGAGTGTATCGAGACCCGGCCTGTACTCCCTTGACATGCCAGAAAATATCCTGAGGAAACTACTCCAAGCTTGTACTAAGGAGGCACCCTTCTTGAGCCCGGATGGGCACATGTATAAGCAAGTAGATGGGGTCGCCATGGGTTCTCCCCTAGGCGTCCTGTTTGCAAACTTCTACATGGGTACTATCGAGGAAAAAGTCTTAGTCGACTTAAACTTGAAACCGGCCATATACTGCAGGTATGTTGACGACATTTTTACACAGGTACCTGATGTCAGACATCTGCAGGAGCTGAAAGAAGCGTTTGAGCAGAATTCTGTGTTACGTTTCACTTACGAGATGGAGAAGGATGGGAAGCTGCCCTTTCTAGATGTAACAGTCATGGAAAGGAGCGGAGGTTTCCACACTGCAGTCTACACTAAGGAAACAAACATAGGAATGTGCCTAAATGCCAACAGTGACTGCCCAGATAGGTACAAGAGGAGTGTTGTTAACGCTTATGTCGACCGTGCTCTCAGCCACAGCTCAGAATGGAAGCAAGTCGACGAAGAACTCTGTAGGGTAAGGCAGGTCCTAGTCAACAACGGCTTCTCCAATGGTTTCATTGAAGACATCATAAGAAGGAAAGTAGAACGCCATGCAACCTCTGAAGAAACAACTAATACAACACCTATACCCCCTATTAGACTATTTTACAGGAACTTCTTCTCCACCGCTCATAAAACGGAGGAAAGGGTCCTGAAAGATATTGTTAATAGAAATGTTATCCCTACAGACAAAATCAGAAGATACAACTAACGATTTACTATAAAACCAAAAAAACAGCCAGCCTACTAATGAAAAACTCTCCAGACACGGAGCAGAACGCCCTAAAAGAGACAAACGTCGTCTATGCCTTTAAATGTCCACTTGGGGACTGTAAGCCCAAAAAACTCAGTATATAGGCAAGACAAAAACATCTCTTTCCAGGCGTTTAACGATGCATAAGCAACAGGGCTCCATTAAGGAACATATACTCTCTTCCCACAACCAAACCATCACCAGAGAAATCTTAACAAATAACACAGAAATCATCGATAGGTACAGCGATAGCAGGCGGCTTGACATCTGCGAGGCACTACACATCAAGAAGTCAACACCAGCAATCAACAGTCAATTAATGCACAACTATATTCTACCCACTTCAAGACCCCGCTCCAATATAGAAGCATCAAGAAATATGGGCCAATAGGCCTTCCGCAGTTACTTCCATTCATACCTTCAATTTACCCAGTTAATATCCAGTTAATATCCATTTTCGTGTTCTGTCCTTTGTTGAAAGTTTGTTCACCTCATTAAAAACTGTTGTAACATATCACCTCACCCAAAACGCGGGTATAAAATGAAAGATGAAAGCTGTTTAATCATAGCATAGTAAAGAACTGTTTAGTGCTTTAAGGTTATAGTTGTGTGAGAAAACTAAAAGTCTTTGAAAATGTAATAGTTATTACGAAACGCGTTCAAGTGTCGCGTCAGACTAAGAAATAAAGAATGAATTTTGGAGAATTGATTTTCATTTACCGTCATCAGTAAAAACAAACATAAGGAAAATGAGAAAATTCGTGTTAGAATTATTAATCTTACTTTTTCGGTCATATTAATAAATATATATATATATATATATATATATATATATATATATATATATATATATTATATATATATTATATATATATATATATATATACTATAATATACATATACTGACCTCTCCCAGGATGCAAGACAATAGTACATTTCTATTTACTACGGAACAGAGGCATCAGGTGAAAAGACACTGTCGAACAAATCCTGTCCTATCACACGAATCAAACCAGAAACCTTACGGCTGACTCGAATACACTGACAACCATTTATTTACGTAAAAAAAAATATTCAGTACCCTAAAATACTCTCATGAATCACATACTAAAAGGGGAACCCCCACTACATACAAAACGTGTGCTTTGACAACTAGTTGAGTATCTAGGCTACCATAAACTTGAGTAATACCTAAACTACACATACAGTAGAAGTTACCCCGAATACAAACCATAGAAAATGTAATCATTGAAACAGAAATCGAAGTGATCATCCCATGTCAACAACACCACTCGCTCATTCACGTCTTGACGGACTACAACACTCGTCTGGGAGGAGAAAACTTTAACGCTAAATACTCTTACCTAAAAAAATAAGATACTAGAGCACATATCAAGACCAAGCTGGAGGTTCAAGATGATAGAAAATATTGGAAAGTTGTTTATCAGAATCTCGAGAGGACTCGTGACCAGACCACAAGTGTGCCTTCAGCGTGCTCGAGTACATCACGGATGGTAAGACTCGGCCCAAGTTTGGTGTCATATCAAAAGGTACCAATTGATAACGTACTTTATATGACCTACTCAGGCTAAGTATGCTTTGTGCAACGGTGGCAAGTGCACCGAATATGCACCGAGTGCATACTTATATTTTTAACATTTTAAGTTTAGTTCATTTATTATGCACCCCATACCATTCTGTGGGCGGTAGTGGAAAAGGTTTGAGGCACATAATGGGTTTTGGGACTGTACTCCAAAATTCATTTAGCTAAGCAGTCTGTCTTGATGAGCTACTTAACAAATCCATAGTAAATGAACTAAACTAAAAAAATTTTGTCTAGCAAAGTTAGAGAGTTTAAGATTTATATATAATATATAATGCATTCCTTCTGAAGATGTATTATAAAAATATGAAAGTACTTAAGGAAATTCCTGTTTCCATTCTTCCTCCGTGGTCTGACACTGTCATAATATTATATAAACGAAA
>WNGS01162157.1:6173543-6211829 GCA_020271785.1 Procambarus virginalis
TCTCTACCCTGGTAGGAGGGAAGAGACACACAGCGTAGAAATGGTCACAAATATACAAGATACTCAGGCGATGAGTCACAATAACGTGGCTACAGTATGATGACCAGACCCACACACTCTAGAAGGTGAAGAGACGACGACGTTTCGTGCCGTCTTGGACCATATCTCAAGACCGAAACGTCCGGTCGTCTCTTCACCTTCTAGTGTGTGGTTATGGTCAACATACAAGATACTGTTGGGATTAAAAAAAAAAGGTAAGGCGCGAAGAGACTTTATATTGAGGATAGTAGGACGAAGGGACATAACTGGAACTGGAAACGGAAATGAGTCGTGTCGATGTAAGGAAATATTCGTACCTTGTACGGGTGATCAACTAGTGGACTGCACTGGAACTGTGAAAGTCATCCACAACTTGAAGGACAAATTTGACAAAGAATTCGAACGTCGGAACAGTTAATTTACATACGCAACAGGAAGACCAACGGCCACTAAACTGGGCACAAGCAGATTTGCCTGTAACTTCTCCCCCACCCCCCTTTAGTCCGTGATAGGTAATAACAACATTAACAATCATCACTATTTTCGCCACCACCACCCAACCCACCATTACCATTACACGACCCCGGGGCCACGCCGACACACGGGACGTGTCGGACGCTCACATCCAAGCGAGGTGCTTTCCTTGAAGTCGTCTCTAGGGCCTGGAGCACCAGGCTGGGGGGGGGGAGGGGTCGTGGAGAGGGAGATGGAAGATGGTGGTTTGTGGAGATAGGGAAGCTGTGCTGAGCAACACCCCGGGGTACCGGACACACACACACACACACACACACACACACACACCACACACACACCACACACACACACACACACACACACACACACACACACACACACACACTGTTGATTGTCGGTTGAGACGCGGGACCAAAGAGCCAGAGCTCTCAACCCCCTAGCCAGCACAACTAGGTGAAGTACACCACACACACACACACACACACACACACACACAGCGCTTGTATGTTTCAGGTCCGCAGAATGATACACACAACACACACACACACACACACACACACACACACACACACACACACACTACACACACACACACACATGCCTGGTGTTCACTATACACATTTAACACTATAACTGACCACATTTACCTCCAAGTATAAGTGGCTTCCACAGTTCCTGTACGGGGGCTGGCTGGGCCTTACGTGGAGCCTCGAACTTTGAACCATCTATTACAGCGTGTTTGGTGTATGATCTATCCTGTAGCCGCCAACCAGGAGGCTACAGGATAGATCTTTTGGAGTTAAGTACTGTATCTTGTTGTTGTTATAGATTCAGCTACTCGGGAACAAAAAGGAAGGTTCCAAGTAGCACGGGCTATGGTGAGCCCGTAGGTGGCCTTAACCTGGCACAGGAGCGGGCTGTAACTCCTGTATCTTGATTTTACCACTCCGTAAATATGACAAAAGACATACGAACCCAAGCACTTCACGTAACCTATTGATGTCCGATGCCATAGAAAACGTGAATATTTGGTGAGCCGCTACTTTTCTAAAGTTGATTTTAATGTTGATTATAATAACGTATAGAAGCCTGAAGTATTAGGTGAGAGGACGAGTGGACTACCCACATGGGTCATCTATGGCCTCTCGTCCTGCTGTTGCTCGTACTATAATATGTATCTATGTCCTATTTTCTTAGTATCTTGTATGCCGAGATCATGTACCTTTTTTTCCAATTATTCTCGTATATTGTACATCTCACTATGTATATCTCTGTATACCGATTGATTGATGAAGATTTATGCAACCCAAGAGATGGCACGGGCATGAATAACCCTAATGTGGTTGACAAGACAGTGATGACTGATGATGAAATTAATCCACTCAAGAGATGGCACGGGCATGAATAACCCCGCAAGTGATGACAAGACATTGTATGACTGAATTGATGAAGATTAATTCACTCAAGAGATGGCACGGGCATAGAATAACCCGCAGGTGGTGACAAGACAGTGATTGACTGATTGATGAAGATTAATCCACTCCAAGAGATGCACGGGCATGAATAACCCGCAAGTGGTGACAAGAATTGATTGACTATTGATGAAGATTAATCCACTCAGAGGCACGGGCATGAATAACCCGTAATCTGTATACCAGGAATTTGTGTTATTTTAAATGTTACGCTGCGTGTGTGAGACAGGGGAAGGGAGGTGTGTGGATGGCTGGGGAGGCGGTGGTGAAGCCTCGGTCTTGTTGCCAACGCCATACCAATCAGCGCCCAACCCGGCGGTAGATGGCCACTCCTGGTGGAAGTCAGCCAGGCTCCAAGTTTGGGCCGGGGGGCCTCAGGTGACCGCCGGGCTGCTGGAAAACCGGCCGTCTCCTTATAATTTCCCGCCCGTCGCGTCACACAGCCTTCCAAGGCATAGGGGAACCTTCCAAGACATCGAGGAACCTTCCAAGGCATAGGAACCTTCCAAGGCACCTAAGCAGAGGAACCTTCCAAGGAGCGAGCCTTCCAGGCTGGAACCTCGCATCAGGAACCTTCCAAGCATCAACCAGGTGGACTGCATCGGGACTTCCAAGATGGACCTAGGCTGGACCAGCATCGGGAACCTTCCAAGATAACGGGAACCTTCCAAGACACGGGAACCTTCCAAGATAACAGGGACCTTCCAAGACATCGGGGAACCTTCCAAGATAACGGGAACCTTCCAAGACACCAGGAGCCTTCAAGATAACAGGAGCCTTCCAAGATAACAGGGAGCCTTCCAAGACAGGACCTCCAAGACACGGAACCTTCCAAGACACCAGGAACCTTCCAAGATAACAGGGAACCTTCCAAGATAACAGGGAATCTTCCAAGACACTAGGAAACCTTCCAAGATAAAAGGGAACCTTCCAAGACAAAAGAAACCTTCCAAGATAACAAGGAACATTCAGGGATAACAAAGGGGGTCCATCATAATTATAACAAATAAACAAGGAACAAAAAAGAAACTATAATGGCTAGAAACTTGACCAAGGATTACTAATAAATATATCCATTAATGCAGAAATTGAACATGAAAATACCTGGAAGTTGCGAAATAGGTATACCCAGGTGTATGATGTATACCTAGTATACGCGGGTGTTCCACGTATACCTATTTCCATATCTGAGGGAAGTCCAACCGTTTGTGCCGATTAATGATCGTCGGGGAGGCGAGCCGTGAGGTTTAATCTCTCATCAAGAGGAGAATTAGTGGGCCAGCCAGAGGCTTAGGGCCCGCGCAGGAATATTCCTGCCAAAAAAGAGGAGAATAACATGGTGGAACACGATGTCCTGGAGTGCATTCAGGAGATTCGTTGTTGTTATAGATTCAGCTACTCGGAACAAGTTCCAAGTAGCACGGGCTATGGTGAGCCCGTAGTGAACTTACCTGGCACAGGAGCGGTGCATTTAGGAGAGGAAACACCTCAAGTTTTTAGGTAAGCTTTGGTCTGAGGAGCTGTTCTCAGATCTGGAGGCGACCCTGTCCTGCTGTGAGGCTTAATTTAGTTTTTGTTTTTTTGGGGGAATTGTTTCAGTTTTGCTTCATTTCTTCGCGTTTCTGTTCTATATTGTAACGAATTTGAGATGTGGTTGTGGTCATCGTGTCCTGCCACCCGACTCATCCACTTTCTTAACCGGCTCACTCCCAAAACCAACTCACTCAAACCGGCCTACTTCCCAAGCCGGCCACCTTTCCAAACCAGTCCACTGCTAAAACCGGCCAACTCGCCAAAGCGACCCCACCAAAGACCTAATCATCAACTAACCAACTCCCAGAACCGACACTCTCAAACCGATTGACACAATTCTTCAGGCAACCCATTTCCCAACGAAGCGAATATTCCAACCGACCCACTCTCCCCCTGCATTACACTCAAACACCCGTATACACCCCCCATTTCTCCCCCTGACCCCCACCCCCGACCTCATATCCACCCTCACACACCCACACTACCCACAGTCACCCACCTTCCCCACACACTCTCTCCACACTTCCCACCAGCACGGGTTGAAGGCTTATCGGTTTATCTGCACTTCCGCCCCATCTGCTCGCGCAGCGCACACAAATTATAGTTACGTCCAAATTCACGGATCGGAAGTTAATTCAGACATTTCGCGTACGTCAGCAGATGCTGGGATGCTGGCAAAGGTAGAGAGAGAGAGGCGCCCAGGGACGGTACAGGCGTAAGGAACACAGATCCCACACCCAGAGAAAGGTAAGGCTGTAAGACGCCGGTGTAACACCAGACTTCACCCCCGCTCCTGTGCCAGGTAAGTTACGGGCTCACCGTAGACCGTGCTACTTGGAACTTGTTCCGAGTAGCTGAATCTACAACAACATCAGACTTGTCGTCTAAGGTGCACCTTAAGAAAACAATGTTTGCACCATACGCGTAACTTTCAGAAACCTAGACGAAGAGGTCTTCAGAAGGTTATATATACAACATACGTCAGAATAACCCTTGATTATGCAGCTGCGACATGGAGTCCACTTCCAAAAAAACATACAGTAATACCAGAGAAAGTACACAGCCATGCGACAGTGAAAGGCTATAGGTGAACCCAAGCTCACAACCCTGGAGGAAGGCGAATCAGGTGAGATATAATAACAAGGTATATGAGATATTAAGAGGAATTGACAGCAGGGTCGATAAAGAGGAATGAAGAGGCATTGGTCGGGATAAGACCCGGGTAGACCCCGAGACTCGAAGCTGGCCACACTGACTTCAAGTGAGACTTCCTTACCATAAAGAATCGAACAAGATCAAGTCGCTGTGTAAAATTCGCCGGACCAACCGGTCTGTGGTGGATATGTGGGGCGCTCCAAGCAACAGCCTGTTGGACCAAGCTCTCACAAGTCAAGTCAAGCCTGGACCCGGGCTTGGGGAGTAAAACTACTCCCAGATCCCAATCCAGGTGCTAAATGAAATACGACGAGAAACATGATGTATGAAAGTTATTGCAGCAACTGATCAAAAAACAGAAAGGCGGTGAACAGAGATATCTGGTGAAGAAAACGTGCCCAACCGTCTCCGTCGCACCCGGCATCGTCGAATGTGAACTTACAGTTTAAATTAGCGAGGAAAAAGCACACACATATTTTACATATAAGATGGTAGTAATCACATTACAAACACTAACTGAAGAACAAGAATGTAATGTATTAACCAAGTATATCAGCTACAATCAGTATATCAAGGAGCCGGTCGGCCGAGCGAGGGAGCCGGTCGGCCCAGCGGACAGCACACTGTACTTGTGATCTTGTGGTCCTGGGTTCGATCCCAGGCGCCGGCGAGAAACAATAGGCAGAGTTTCTTTCACCCTATGCCCCTGTTACCTAGCAGTAAAATAGGTACCTGGGTGTTAGTCAGCTGTCACGGGCTGCTTCCTGGGGGTGGAGGCCTGGTCGAGGACTGAGCCGCGGGGACACTAAAAAGCCCCGAAATCATCTCAAGATAACCTCAAGATAACCTACAATCCAAAAACGTTGACCAGACCACACACTAGAAAGTAAAAGGACGACGACGTTTCGGTCCGTCCTGGACCATTCTCAAGTCGATTCAAAAACTTTCAAAGGTAGTGTTTCTCATTGAAAAAAACTTTCAATCTAAAAACACTCCAACAGCCCCGAGCCTCGCCTCACCTGACCACCTCTTTCATAAACCTACAACCCTATTTCCAATTCCTATCCATTGTTTCGAGTTTCAGATCTGAGTCTATGTATTTACGATACAGCTTCCCGGGTGAGGCAACGTACAAGGGGGCCCCTGGAGTGTACGAACCGTCTCTCACACTTATATATGACGGGGTGTGGTTGTGTGAATGGTAGCTGACGCCATTGTTCTTATTTACTAGCCAAGTGTTCGTCTTGAACGGCAGTTTGTTGAATGGAGGAGGTGTTCCAGGTGAAGGAGACGACAATTCATTGTCTTTCTTTATTATGCACCTCATACTCATCCTGTGGGCGGTGGAGAGCCTTTTCCAACCACAGTGAATAATTTCCTACACTAATGAAAAACGACAGACGAGTCCCTGAGCCCTTGGATACAACTTAGGGTAAGTCACTGACAAGATTGGCTTCGGCACTCTAAGCCACTGAAGGTCATCTACTCCTCAAAAACTCCTTACAGCAATTATTCTACCTTTCAATCCCACGGCTTGCCCTGTCAAACCACACATTGTATCGTCTCGTTGTGTGGCTCTGTCTACACTTACTGTGGTCTGTGTGTGGCTCTGTCTACACTTACTGTGGGTCTGTGTGGCTCTGTCTACACTTACTGTGGGTCTGTGTGGCTCTGTCTACACTTACTGTGGTCTGTGTGGCTCTGTCTACACTTACTGTGGTGTGTGTGGCTCTGTCTACACTTACTGTGGTGTGTGTGGCTCTGTCTACACTTACTGTGGTGTATGTGGCTCTGTCTACACTTACTGTGGTGTGTGTGGCTCTGTCTACACTTACTGTGGTGTGTGTGGCTCTGTCTACACTTACTGTGGTGTATGTGGCTCTGTCTACACTTACTGTGGTGTATGTGGCTCTGTCTACACTTACTGTGGTGTATGTGGCTCTGTCTACACTTACTGTGGTGTATGTGGCTCTGTCTACACTTACTGTGGTCTGTGTGGCTCTGTCTACACTTACTGTGGTCTGTGTGGCTCTGTCTACACTTACTGTGATCTGTGTGGCTCTGTCTACACTTATTAAGCCTACAGAAGACTCACCCACTGGCAAATACCACATACCACGTCATAGGAGTAACTGTTATAATGTCATGTTTACATTAGCATAATAATTGATTTTAGTAGCAAGTCGCCGCATCTCCGCTATTTTATTTGTGAGAATGGTGCTTGGTTAAGTTTCAATAAAGCTTTTGTACAGGACATCCGCCAATAAAAGTGAACGTAAATGTCTTTAAACCCGTTAGTACGTGTTTATGGTTTAACTGTTAAGTAACATCAAAGGAATACACGTGATCATTATACGTTCAGAACGCTGGTAAGACTCTTCCTTGTCATCGTAACAAACTCGTAACATTAAGTCTTAGTATGACTCAAAAATTCATAGCTGTCTCCAACTCCGACTTGCCGGAAACGCTATGCGTGCTAGTGGCTTTACAAGCATGTAAAATCAACTTCATTTCTATGTTCTCTCTTAACCCCCCAATGTACCTTCTTGTATATTAAATAAATATATAAAATAAACTAACAATACAATTCCTCAATGTTGTTGTTGTTATTGTTCATTTTGGAACCACTTGGGGCCACTATGGTACACGTGCCTGATGTACCTTGTAAGGTAGAACGTAAAGTGTGATCCGTCACCTGTCCACATACAAGTTTCAGCCTCGCTCCTGTGCCAGGTAAGTCCACTACAGGCTCACCATAGCCCGTGCTACTTGCCCCGCTCCTGTGCCAGGTAAGTCCACTACAGGCTCACCATAGCCCGTGCTACTTGCCCCGCTCCTGTGCCAGGTAAGTCCACTACAGGCTCGTCATAGCCCGTGCTACTTGGAACTTTTAGTTCCCAGTAGCTGAATCTTAAACAACGTCGCCTGTCTGTTGTAAGCTACTGTGTCTTGTGGGAGATAAACACACCATTAGGCGGATGCTTGGCCACCCTACCAAGAGAAGCAACTGGAGGACTATGGGCGCCGAGTGACCCAGATGATAGAGGTGTCAGGCGTCTCGTGAACTCTGCCTGACCAAGCGAAATCGTAGCAAAGAGATACGATGGCTATGCTCATCTGAAACTCACGTCGGGCAAAAGCGCAGCAAAGTCTTCCAGTGACCTTTGAGAGAATCAGAGCAAGGACAGCGTCTTTAAAGTGAGAGAAAGTAGGACAAGGGGACATAAGTGGAAGCTGGAAACGAAAATGAGGAAGAAGTGTTAGTTAAGTACCTGTACCCTGTACGGGTATTTACAGGTGACCCTGTACGAGTATGGTGGTCAGCACGTGAAACGCATCGAGGGAAGTGGTTGCGGAAGCCACCTCCATTCACATCTTTAAAGAGATAAAGAACTCGAACGTCAGAATAGTTAAATTATAGCCCAACATGCGCAATAAGGCGGGGCATAAAAAGTAGACCCCCCACTCCTCCCGTAGACATCAGTAGGCAAGTACTGATAGGGAAGTACACACGGAGGACACAAGGCAAGTACTGATAGGGAAGTACACACCGACGACACACCGGGAGCCCGCCAAGACCCGGCACCTCTCGGCCAAGCCGGCGCCGGACACCGTCTCCCCGTCCGAAATTCCAATCAAAAAACGGAAAAAATCTGTCAACCTTCCTGTGATCCCAGACAATACGTGCGTGAGGCGTCGTTTCAATCTCCTTCGTTGAAGAGGAATGCCTGAAGGCAGCCTCGAGACCCAGTGGCGAAAATCGCGTCACGTTGTCCAGCGGAGCTAGTGGCCAGACGCCCGCTTGGCGTCCAGGCTAAACCCGGACTCTCAAGTCGTTTTGTACAAGCATAAACTTTCAATCTCTTTTCCATCTTTCAGTCGAAGTTGTGTACGTCGTTGAAGCAAGACGTAACTGACACGCTCTTCAGCCCGTAATAGGTTCCAGTTTCCTGGTTAGAGGCGGCGGACTCAATGCTCCGCGGGTTATAGCTAGGCTCGTAATGTCTCTTTGTTTACATGCTGACGTCACGTGCCCGCCACCCAGAAATATATAGTAAGACGTGAAACTCTTGCTCACTGGAGTTTATTACGGAGACTGAGGCAAGTAGTTAGGAGATGCCGGGGTTCGTTTTCTGTCTGTGTGAGCGTAAGTTTTTGTATGTATGCTTATGAGTGTGTGCGTTTGATTCTGTGTGTGTGTGTGTGTGTACTCACCTAGTTGTGCTTGCGGGGGTTGAGCTCTGGCTCTTTGGTCCCGCCTCTCAATCGTCAATCAAGAGGTGATTGTATGTGTGTGTGTACTTACCTATCTGTACTTACCTATCTGTGCTTGCAGGATCGAGCATTGACTCTTGGATCCCGCCTTTCCAGCTATCGGTTGCTTACAGCAATGACTCCTGTCCCATTTCCCTATCATACCTAGTCTTAAAAGTATGAATAGTATTTGCTTCCACAACCTGTTCCCCAAGTGC
The DNA here is from genome assembly GCA_020271785.1 of Procambarus virginalis. Lineage (NCBI taxonomy): Eukaryota > Metazoa > Arthropoda > Malacostraca > Decapoda > Cambaridae > Procambarus > Procambarus virginalis. The sequence goes on from WNGS01162157.1 coordinate 6,182,689, forward strand.
ATTCCATTTTTCCACTACTCTCACGCTAAAAGAAAACTTCCTAACATCTCTGTGACTCATCTGAGTTTCCAGTTTCCACCCATGTCCCCGTGTTCTGTTATTATTACGTGTGAACATTTCATCTATTTCCACTTTGTCAATTCCCCTGAGTATTTTATATGTCCCTATCATATCTCCTCTCTCCCTTCTTTTCTCTAGTGTCGTAAGGTTCAGTTCCTTCAGTCGCTCTTCATATCCCTTCCCTCGTAACTCTGGGACAAGCCTCGTCGCAAACCTCTGAACCTTCTCCAGTTTCCTTATGTGTTTCTTCAGGTGGGGGCTCCATGATGGCGCGGCATACTCTAAGACGGGTCTCACGTATGCAGTGTAAAGCGCCCTAAAAGCCTCCTCATTTAGGTTTCTGAATGAAGTTCTAATTTTCGCCAGTGTAGAGTACGCTGCTGTCGTTATCCTATGTATATGTGCCTCAGGAGTTAGATTAGGTGTCACATCCACTCCCAGATCTCTTTCTCGAATCGTTACAGGTAGGCTGTTCCCCTTCATTGTGTACTGTCCCTTTGGTCTCCTATCACCTGATCCCATTTCCATAACTTTACATTTACTGGTGTTAAACTCCAGTAGCCATTTCCCTGACCATCTCTGCAACCTGTTTAAGTCCTCTTGGAGGATCCTACAATCCTCGTCTGTCACAACTCTTCTCATTAATTTTGCGTCATCCGCAAACATTGACATGTATGACTCCACTCCTGTAAACATGTCATTTACGTAAATTAGAAAGAGGATTGGTCCCAGCACCGATCCTTGAGGTACTCCACTTGTTACTGTTCTCCAGTCCGACTTCTCGCCCCTTCCCATTACCCTCTGGCTCCTTCCTGTTAGGTAGTTCTTCACCCATTCTAGGGCCTTTCCGCTTACTCCTGCCTGCCTCTCAAGTTTGTATAGCAGTCTCCTGTGCGGTACTGTATCAAAGGCCTTTTGGCAGTCAAGAAATATGCAGTCTGCCCAGCCGATATACGAAAATCGGTTCGGAAATAAAGACGGAAAAAGACTTTATGACTTTAAAACGATCTAAATATAGTTTTGAAATGGTCAAAAGATTGACAGATGCAGTTTAATGCTGACAAATGTAAGGTTTTGAGGCTAGGTAATGATTGAGTTACAAGATACGAGCTAGATGGTGTTGAGATTGCGAAGTCGGATTGCGAAAGGGATCTGAGGGTTATGATTAGTAAGAATTTAAAACCAAAATATCCATGCATGAATGTTAATGCAGTACAGAGGAACGCCAAGACTAATGAGTAATGAGGAAGCACAATGAGTAAGGCGGGGCCCAGGAGCTGATGCTTATAATTAACAAGATACAAGCGCGCACATACCCCGAGAACAGAGGTCCACGTTAATATTCAGAATGTCTAACTCTGTTCTGAAATTGAATTACAGGATATAGAGAACAGAAATTCACTGAAACAGCATTCAGTAGCTGATGGGTTTTCATCCCTACAGGAATGTTGTTTAAGATTCGCTACCTGGAACAAAAAGTTCCAAGCAGCACGGGCTATGGTGAGCCCGTAAACAGGAGATCGTCTCTCTGCTCTTTTGAGCGTTCCTGCTCGGGTTGCTCTCTGGGTGTGTGCTTGTTTTTTTGAAGTCTTAGTTTTTCTCGGTGTTTGTTTGTGAGGGGGAACTGCGCCTTGTGTCGCCGGCTGCCGTGCCACTGTGAAATGCTTTGGAGTGTTAGGAGAGAAAAAAAACAAATATACAGATAGACAGACGCGTACCCACACACACAAACACGCACACAAAGAGACCAGAGCTCAAAGGAGTTCATCGGGGCCAAAGAACCAGAGCTCAACCCCCGCAAGCACAACCAGATGAGTACACAAGACAAAATGTACTTAGGGGGATTGACAGTGGAAAAAGATGGAATGTTCACAATTAACACCAACAGAACACGAGGGCATGGATGGAAATTTCAGACTCAGATATAGTTTACCTTATACAGACGATGAGTCACAATAACGTGGCTAAAGTATGTTAACCAGACCACACACTAGACGGTGAAGGGACGACGACGTTTCGGTCCGTCCTGGACCACAATCGACTTGAGAATGGTCCAGGACGGACCGAAACGTCGTCGTCCCTTCACCTTCCAGTGTGTGGTCTGGTCAACAGTTTACCTTAGTCCTGGACAATGACCAGGACTAAGGTAAACTCTTACCTTAGAGGGGTAAGTTTACTTGCTGGTTGATCAGCAACCTGTTGCAGTGACCTTAATAACCTAACATAGGTTGGTAGGTGTTGAACCCATCACCAAAACTTCGATCTTTGGTGTTGGGATTGACTATCAACTTCGATAACCAAATAGTTGGTTAGGCCCAACACCAAACCAAAGCTTCTCTTTTATCAATTACACATCTCGGGTATTTAGACAAGTCGACCACGTCAACCGCTTGGACTGGAACTGGAAAGTACAGCGACGACCTCGCTTCTTGCAGGTCGGCGTCCGATTCTCGACGGTCGTAGTGGTTGGGCACCGTTTTTCCCTCTGTCCCCATATCCCAGGGTGACCTCACACTTTGACCTTCCTCACAAGACCGCACAACACACACCACACCAGCAGCTCTAACACACACACACACACACACACACACACACACACACACACACACACACACACACACACACACACAAATGGAATGCATTAGGCAGTGATTTGGTGGAGGCTGACTCCATACACAGTTTCAAGTGTAGATATGATAGAGGCCAATAGGCTCAGGGAACCTGTACACCTGTTGATTGACGGTTGACAAACGGGACCAAAGAGCCAGAGCTCAACCCCCGCAAGCACAATTAGGTGAGTACACACACACACACACACACACACACACACACTCACTAGGATGTATATAAACATTTCACAACATTTCGGAGCCCTCCGCCAACGCTAGCCATGCCCCCATCACTCTCCCATGTGCACTCTGTCTCTCCCGTTTTCTCTATAAGTTGCCTCTAGGTAAATATCTGATCTACGCGGCCTCATTCGCCACGAAGCCCACCTGCTAATACTGAATGATTCCCATTAATAATGTTCTCACTTTCACGCTGATAAGGGAGTCAGGAGGAGCAGGACGCGGCCTTTAAGAGCTCCTGAGGTAGACAAGTGTTCTCACATCTGTTGACGACGGGAGACAGCTTCAAGCCATCACTCAACCGCTCACTGAATGTTAATCGTTTCCCAGGATGCGGTAATTTATGCCATCTGTGACATCAAAGCTAGCTAGTCCAGCTCTCTCTCTCTCTCTCTCTCTCTCTCTCTCTCTCTCTCTCTCTCTCTCTCTCTCTCTCTCTCTCTCTCAGGTCTCTGCCAAGTTAGCTACAGGAAAGAGCACATTATGTACGAGACATGTTAACAGCGTGTAAGTCTTTGCTCCAACACCTGAGGCATATTTAATCTAGTGCAATAAAGATATTCATTCACTCAGCACCAACACGAAGGGCTGGCGCATATATCCTGAACCACGTGGGTTAACTTGTGTTGGGTCGACTCATGTTGTTAATGCTTTCAATGTGTCTGTGTACTCACCTTGTTGTACTCGCCTAGTTGTGCTTGCGGGGGTTAACCTTTGGCTGTTTGGTCCCGTCTCTCAACTGTCAATCAACTGGTGTACAGATTCCTGAGCCTATTGGGCTCTATCATATCTACACTTGAAACTGTGTATGGAGTCAGCCTCCACCACATCACTGCCTAATGCATTCCACCTGTTAACTACTCTGACACTGAAAAAATTCTTTCTAATATCTCTGTGGCTCATTTGGGTACTCAGTTTCCATCTGTGTCCCCTTGTTCGCGTACCACCAGTGTTGAATAATTTATCCTTGTCTACCTTGTCAATACCCCTGAGGATTTTGTAGGTTGTGATCATGTTTCCCCTTACTCTTCTGTCTTCCAAAGCCGTAAGGTGTGTGTGTGTGTATGTGTGTGTGTGTGTGTGTGCGTGCGTGCGTGTGCGTGTGTGTGTAAACATCTCAGGTCAGCACGTGGTGATCATCTTACATTATAATGACCGTCTTGGGAGTGACTTAAGAGCCTAATGTTTATTGTCCGCTCCTCGCAGGAAACTGAAGCCACCCAGGAGGGCCAGGCACTCCTGGTAGACGGTAGAGTGACCCTGGCACGGCCAGGCACTCCTGGTAGACGGTAGAGTTACCAATGCAGCCTATTGTGAAAATTAACGTCTCTACAAATGTCTATATTTCATAGGAATAAATTTCTGTGCGTCTGACCCGATAGGTTGGACGGGTTGCTTGAGCTCAAACGTTTCCGTTAGATTAGGAGGATGGATTTCTTACGGAGTGGCAAGAGAACTGGCCAATAGAGCATCGTAGGTGTCGCAATATATTACAAAAAATACCAATTGTATCAAGGGCTACAGGACTCAAAGGTACAGCGAGAAAGGTAAATAAAATTTGCATCAACCTGAAAATTAGGGCATTTTACGAGGAAGTTCACAACCGAGTATGTTTATTGAGACAATAAAATACATCTCAAATGCTTTTTCACCCCATAGGTTATAAAAACCCATGGAACAGCCTACCCGCCGAAGCCATAAATGCCAAGACATTACTTCAGTTTGAAATCCATATAAGTCAAAATCCCCAGGAACACTTGGGAGGGGAGGGGGAGAACCTGTCACCTAGGGGGGATAGTGACCTTTACGTATATTCTGGTAAATATGAAACATCAGTGTGTATAGCCCGTGTATATCTTGGTCCTCCGTGAATATCCTGGTCTACCTGGGGGCACCTTGATGCTTCTGCCACCAGTTTGACCTGCTCCTATTTGTCCTTTATCTTGGACAAACTGGAAATATTAACCAATGCACTTCATACTAAATTCCCCTTATCTTGATGCGACACACAACTGTGTCATAATTCATCTTTTAAACAGGCACACTGTCCCATTGCTGCTGGCCGCAAGCTGAGATTTTTAGATGATGGCCCGATGGTTGAAAACGCGTTTAGCATTCTTTTATTTTTCCATGTGGTTTTCCTCCCCACACACACACACACACACACACCCAGGATGTGTGTGTGTGTGTGTAAGTTTGCCACTCGGACGCCTCAGTATGCTGGGAAAATAAGAACACAGTTTGGAGGGTATAGTCACCTCCTGGCCAGCCGCCACTGGAAATTGAAATTGAAATAAGTTTATTGAGGTAAACTACACACAAAGGGATGAGGTAGCTCAAGCTATTCTCACCCCGTTCAGTACATCGTGTTAATACATACATATACACACAAGCCGCCACTGGAGGAAAGCTTTGATTGATTGATTGATGAAGATTAAGCCACCCAAAAGGTGGCACGGGCATGAATAGCCCGTAAGTGGTGGCCCTTTTGAGCCATTACCAGTATCAAGAGCTGATACTGGACATCTGTGGAGGTGCGACTGCACCCTGCGTGACGGGAGATGTCTCCCGTGAGGAAAGCTTTCTTCAATGGGAATATATATGATGCACACCACACACACACACACATGGCATTGTTGCCAAGCCGGTGACTTGCAACACGGCCATACGTTGTTTGTTGTTGTTTAAGATTTGCTACCTGGAACAAAAAGTTCCAAGTAGCACGGGCTATGCCCTGGAAACACAAACCGAAACTGTCTCTATTTCCGCTTGTTACAACTTGTAATAAAGTTGTTACATCTTGGCTTAACGTGTTTATGACATATTGGAACGTTGTTACAACTTGCTATATTGGTGTTATAATGGTTAGGTGTTAAAACTTGTTCGAACGTTGTACCAACGTCGTAGCTTCGGTGTGTGTTTAGCGGGTGGTGAGCCCGTAAGGCACTCTCTCTCTACGTACCACTTAGTATTGTATGACACACGGGAGAGAGAAGGCTAGTGTATTTCAAGACCTTGTGCTCTGTGGAAACGTACTCAAAACTTATACAACACGTAGTAAGAACTAAAGACTTGGTAAAATGCCAGCAGTGTAGCAACAGTTGGGTGGATCAGAGCCAACTGCTGGGTTGTGATGCTACTAAAGCTCTCCAAGAGGGGAATCTGCCGCCATGGAAAATGATTTCTTGGAGGTATTTTTTTCCATTGAAGGGGGGAAGGGGGACTATCGAGGGAAAGCGCCAAGCCATTACGACTATATAGCACTGGGAAGGTATCAGGATAAGGATTTGGGATGGGACTGAAGGAAAGGAATGGTGCCAATCACTTCGACGGTCGGGGGTTGGTTTTCCCTTGAATTAATCCATTTTTCTCTCAGCAATATAACATGCGGATTCTCCACTGATGAGTAAACAGTTGCGTCACCTGATTGTAGCACAGGTGATGATTGATTGATGAAGATTAAGCCACCCAAGAGGTGGCACGGGCATGAATAACCCGTAAGAGCACGGGTGTTGTTGTTATTATAGATTCAGCTACTCAGAACAAGTTCCAAGTAGCATGGGCTATGGTGAGCCCGTAGCTTACCTGGCCAACCGTCCTCGCAAATTGAATAAGTCAATATTGACTTATTAAATATGTGCATTGGTGACATACTTAACATAATAGTTTCCCTTGAAAAGCTCATAGAAAACACCGACCTTACCTAACCTTGTTAGTATGTTAAGATAAGCATCTTATTGCTTCGTAATTACAATTATTACCTAACCTATACCTATAATAGGTTAAGTAACAATTGTAATTACGAAGCTATAAGATGCTTATTTTAACATACTAACAAGGTTAGTAAGGTCGGTGTTTCTATGAAGCTTTTCAAGGGAAACTATTATGTTAAGTATGTCACCTATGCACGCAGCTAATAACTCAATATTGACTTATTAATTTGCGAGGACGGGTTGACCTGGCACAGGAGCGGGGCAAGTAGCACGGGCTATGGTGAGCCCGTAGCTTACCTGGCACAGGAGCGGGGCAAGTAGCACGGGCTATGGTGAGCCCGTAGCTTACCTGGCACAGGAGCGGGGCAAGTAGCACGGGCTATGGTGAGCCCGTAGCTTACCTGGCACAGGAGCTGTGATCGTGTGCTTGTGTTAACTACCTGACCATGAGGTGCCGTACAGGGAATAACGATATACAGGTTGGGTGAACCTCCCCCCCCCCCCATCCCATCATTACCATTTAGTCCTATACGTTCCATAAAGGTCTTATTTGAATGCAACAAAAATGTAATTAAGTCGAATTTATGAAGGATATCATTAATTTTGCTTCCTAAGCAGCATAATGTCTTCCTTCTCGTATATGGTCTAATTCCTTATCCTGATGCCTTAGTCTGTAACCTCCTTCAAGTATTATTTTAGGCTCCTTATTTATGCTCCTCATGCCCAACCACTTGGGCTGGACGGTAGAGCGTCGGTCTCGCTTCATGCCGGTCGGGGTTCAATCCCCGACCGCCCCGAAGTGGTTGGGCACCATTCCTTCCCCCCGTCCCATCCCAAATCCTTATCCTGATCCCTTGATATATAGTCGCAATGTCTTGACGCTTTCCCCTGATATTTCCCTTCCCTTCTGGTCCTCGTTAAGTGCCGCATATTGGCACTGTGCCTCCATGGGCCGGAACCATCCTGGGCTTGCTAACATTTCTAACATCTGGGAAATTGCCTCAACACTAGATGCTAACCTCTGTACTGCGCATGCCGTATAGATCATATTATCTATCTTCAATATACAGAGAAATAACCATAGCGTGATGCGTCAAATGATTAAGGCGTGTCTGGGATCCTCTCGGCCGTAGATTCGAACCTTCATCACGGCCCTTGTGGATGTGTTCATCTACTTTCAATATAATTCACTATCCTCTTGTCTTGGCATGAACAACTGTAGCCGCTGTAACTTGCGGCTAGTTGTTACAGCGGCTACTGTAGCAAGTCTTACGATCTCAAATCTGTAATTAACTGTACTGATATTAATATTAACCTCTTAATAGTCATAACAAGTGAAAGAAATCCTTGGCTCATTATTTTGTATGGTAAAGAATACATGATTAATGTCCCCCAGACACATGAGTCAGGGAGTGGGTGTACCAGTGAGAAATTTGATGATAAATACAATTTACCAACGGTGAAAATGGTGAAAAATTAACACAAATGTGAGTCCTGACGTAGCAGGTCGATGAAGAATGTTGCTGTGAGATGACGTGTTGAGCAAGATGGTGCATGCAACAAGGAGCAACAAGAGAGACGGTACTCACACATGGGCTCTCCCAGCACCCAGGTCTCCGGGCGGGAGTGGAGTTCGATGAGAGCCGTCGGCAGTGACACCAGCAGCACCAGCAGGTCTGCTGCCGCCAGGTTCACCAGCAGGAGATTGGTGGACGAGCGCAGGTCCCGGGTTCGCATCACCACGACAGGCACCAGCACGTTGCCGCCCACACCCACTGCCATTAGAGTGACGAGCACGCCCGTCCACACGCCCACCACCCACTCGGGGAAGAGCTCCACCTCCACGCCCAGATGGATGACAGGCCCCGCTGGCCAGAGTGTCTTGTTAGCGAGTGTCGGAACACTCTCCAACACGGTGAAGTTGTTCTCTTCCACCACCACCAGGGAGGAGTTGGCCAGGCCCGTCCACCCATCCACACCCGCCCACCCACTCACCACCCCGGGTGGGCGACCAGTGTGGGCTGCTTGGTAAGCCAAAGTGGTGGTGTGGACGGCCTGGTAGTCTAAAGATGGGGCAGTGGGCGTGGTGTGGGCGGCTGGTTGGGTCCAGACTGGAGTCACGGCCGAGGCCATGTAAGTGGGCGCCACACTGTCACTTTAGGCAACACTCGAGGATCTCTACACACACTTTACGGCCCCCACTACCACACACAGTCGAGGCGCCCACCAACGATAGCAGATAGACTTCATATGTCAGCTGTTCCCCCACTCAGGTGGTCATCGAGCCAGCTGGCGGAAGTGTCATGCACGCTAACACACGCAAAACGTCACTGTTATGTTTCCATTATAACTCGGGACAGAATAACGAAACGACAACGCTTGTCACCGGAAAGTTATTATTAATATCAATGTTATTACAAGTTAGGGGTTTCTTTCCAGTCTTGCTAGACACAACTTGCTATCTTGGTGTTATCTTGGTGTTATCTTGGTGTTATCTTGGTGTTATCTTGGTTCTCTTTGAGGATCGTACGACATCCTCCTTTCTCCAATATACTCACAAATTTCACAATGTCTTTAGTTATAATACACTCGTAGGCTTTGGCAAATTCACGACCAAAGATCACATTCACTCCCAAAAAATCAACCACTGACGGGTTATTCATGCCCGTGCCACCTCTTGGGTGGCTTAATCTTCATCAATCAATCAATCTTTGACAAAGTCAGTTGTCGTGTCACGTTATCTTCAACACTACACACTCTCAAAGCTCTTCCCTGCTCCCTGAAAATACAAATAATACATATATAAATATTTTACACATTTCCTAAACATGTAAACAATTTAACAGTTTTACATGCTTTTATCATTTGCATAAAAGCATTTACATGCTTTTATTTGTGTAATGTTTATGACTATTATAACCTGAAAAATGTGTATGTAAACAAAATACATTCAAGCACAATGTATTTGTATACAGCTTGTTGTATACAGTATTTAGATACAATACTGTATACGATACTGTTTTATACAGTATTGTAGATTGAGATGAATGGTCATTTCGTTCTAACAATTCACAACGCTGTGAATAGCTTCTTCAACCACAGAGACGAACCACAGCATTAAGAACGTGTGTTTCTGAGCTGGTTGGCTCTTATGAGCTATAGATAGTCAAAGCGTTTGAGGCCGGCGTGGGAGACCGTTCCATTCACTGCTGGGTATTTAAGGGTAATTAGAAGAGCAGCAATTATGCCTTTATAACGAGGACTCCACAAGTGACTAGTATTCAAGCCTGTGTAACAAGTGTTAATGACCCTGAACCCATGTCATAAGGGTCAAGGACGGACCGAATCGTCGTCAATTTCGTATAAAACTAACAAGTGGGAAAATTGACTGAACCAAAATTGCAGGATCTGGAAACAAACTCCATTCATAATTTTAAAAGTAGATCTGATTGGGGTCAGGAGTCATGGCATTAGACACCCAGTGGCTAGAAAAGCGAGTCCAGGAGCTAATACTCGATCCTGCAGGCACAAATAGACGAGTATACACACACACACACACACACACACACACACACACACACACACACACACACACACACACACACATAATCAATAGAATGACCTGACCATTGGGCCCTTCCATTCAGGCCAGACCAAAGTTGCCACATTTTCTGTCAGCTAAGGGACAATTGGCAAAAATTGGAAAACTTTACCTGGTGTACCACTCCCTAGTTTATCACCGCCCTCTGTAACCCCTTGCCCATTTGCTGTAATGTAATTATTACTATTAATCCTCAAATGCACAACCTGAACATGTTTTCAGCTGTGCTTGGGGCCCAAATCTAATCATGCCAGTTAGATTTGGGTAGTTGTTGTTAGTTTAGGTTAGCTTTTTGTTGCTATTAGTTAGGTTAGATTTGTGTTATACGTTTCTAAGTCCACACTCCACTTGTTGGGCTTAATGGCTAGAGACATACAGGGAGGTAATTAGGCCTGAGCACCCTGTTTATGACCATTTACAAAATACCGTGTAAAGAGCCATATATGCTACATATGACGAAGTTTAAAAAAAATTATTTTAGAATTTATCAATATAAATATTCAGCAAGAAGTGGCCAAATGCCTAATGCTCTATTTACTCATGTATTTGAAAAATCTCATTAAAGTAATTGCGAGGATTTTTCTTTGATCATCCATAGTAAGAGTATATTAAATATAATTACTATTGAATCGGCTTCAATACAAATTACTAAGACGTAACATGAATATTAGTGAAGGTTTATGCACTTTGGATTCATCTATAATTGATATATTAAAGAATTACTTAAAGGATTACTAAGGAATTGATTCCACCGAGATATTAATAAGAGCTACCATGTATGGGCCAAAGGACTGCTGCAGTTTCCTCTATATTTATGTTGGTATGTTGATAAACTCTCCTTAATAAAGCCTGTTTTTTCCACCTAACATGTATCTAACATGTATACGCCTCTATATACTTGCTTTATAAGCATTATCACTGCTTCTAAAGCTATGTTTAAATATACACGAAGCGCGCAAGTATTCAATGTTTCTTCCTGATCATATGTACGATATATATATATATATATATATATATATATATATATATATATATATATATATATATATATATACATATATATATACATATATATATATATATATATATATATATATATATATATATATATATATATATATATATACATATATATATATATATATATATATATATATATATCACTAAGAACTCTTTGACCCGGCCAGGATTCGAACCCATGCCGTCCAGGATCACCCCTAAACGTACACAGTACCGTGACCACCGCACCAATGATCGTTTAGACGATCATTGGTGCGGTGGTCACGGTACTGTGTACGTTTAGGGGTGATCCTGGACGGCATGGGTTCGAATCCTGGCCGGGTCAAAGAGTTCTTAGTGATATATGGCTTGCGCGTTTATGCAGCTTTCTCACATATATATATATATATATATATATATATATATATATATATATATATATATATGTATATATATATATATATACTGTATATATATATATATATACATATATATATATATATATATATATATATATATATATATATATATATATATATTGGTAGCAGTCTTTCTTGTAAACATATATTATTAAATATGACCGAAAAAGTAAGATTAAAAATTCTAACACGAATTTTCACAATATTTCTTATGTTTCTTTTTCACTGTCGATGGTAATTGAAAAATCAATTCTCCAAAATTCAAAAATAAAAAGGAATTTTGGAGAATTGATTTTTCAATTACCATCGACAATGAAAAAGAAACATAAGAAATATTGTGAAAATTCGTGTTAGAATTATTAATCTTACTTTTTCGGTCATATTTAGTAATATATATATATATATATATATATATATATATATATATATATATATATGTGTGTGTGTGTGTGTGTGTGTGTGTGTGTGTGTGTGTGTGTGTGTGTGTGTGTGTGTGTGTGTGTGTGTGTATGTGTGTGTTTCATATTTTATTTATTTAATTTCTGCTTGGTGGTGTCCAGGTCTACACGTAGCACGCTCCCCGACTCACATTCCCTGGCTATCGAAATGGCTCTTCACTAGCTGCCCCAACTCACTCTGTATACAAGTGGTGTATTTACGGCTAGACGCGTGCCGATGTGTACAGGCTCCACGCTCTCAATTGCCAGCACTCCAGGAGATGACACACAGACACGAAGGCAGAGGAACCACCATCCACTACGGGCTCACCATAGCCCGTGCTACTTGGAACTTCTTGTTCCAGGTAGCATTAACAACAACAACAACATTGGGCATGCCACTCTGGGTGATACCTACATGAAGTGGAGCCAGCATTTACTGGTAATGAACTATTTCAAACAAATTTAGGGCAAATTTGTTTAAATTATGTCCCTATACGACTCGAGACTTCGGGAGGAAAGTGTCCAAGAGGTTTCAAAACGGTACAACTACGAGTTCATCGAATAGAAACCAGGGGATAGACACCGTTGTTTCCCATCGTCTATAGTGAGGAAATGTTCCCTGCATCACTGGTTCATGAGGATCTTATGAACACAAGAAGAACATAAGAACAAAGGTAACGACAGAAGGCCTATTGGCCCATACGAGGCAGCTCCTATCTATAACCACCCAATCCCACTCATATACTTGTCCAACCCGCGCTTGAAACAATCGAGGGACCCCACCATCTTAAAAGAACTTAACAGCCTACAGTATCATGTTGACCAAACCACACACTAGAAAGTGAAGAGACGACGACGTTTCGGTCCGTCCACTATCAAATGGATTGTCATACCATTGTTCATTCCTTGTTCAATATCATACCTTGATATATAATATGATATCAATATCATACCTTGATATATGGTATATCAATATCATACCATACCTTCAATATCATAGCTTGTTCCTTTTTTTACAACTAATCCATTTATTTATAATATAGCACAAGAAGCCTTTTTTTGTGGCGGGTAAGAGTTAAGAGTCAAGGTGGACACGCGAGAGACCTACGAGGCTCCCTCAAGTGCCATGTATTCCTTTCTCTGAGGCCAAGTGTCCTCACTAGTCGTATAAATGTGTGTGTATTTACATTGTTGTGCCTGCAAGATGGAGCTGTAAGCTCTTGGATCCCGACTTTCCCAATCGTCGGTTCTCCAAGGCACTGACTCCAAACTTATTTTTCCTGTCATATCTACTACATATATTTCTCTCTAACACACACACACGCCCAAGATGCAGCCCGTAGCAGTTGTCTAACTCCCAGGTACCTATTTACTGCTAGGTGAACAGTCCACCAGATGAAAGAAACTCTGCACTTGTGTGTGTAAATCATGAAGAAATTAACACGTGATGAATATTGTCAAAAAAAAACGCGAAAGAAAATAATAAAACAAACTACTTAAGCGCTTTCGCGTAAAGAAAGATTCATTTTGAGAAGTATGAACGCTGCAAACTGGTGCAGGATGTTCATACGAGAGAAGGAAGGAGACATGAAGTGAACAATGTGTTCAAAATATTCCAAATCCACAAGGGCCGTGACGAGGATTCGAACCTGCGTCCGAGAGCATCCCAGACGCAGCCTTAATCGACTGAGCTACGACATGGTCAAAAAGAATTACGACTGAGTTACGACATGCCCTTGTGGATTTGTTCATTTGATGCATCAGGCTATTGTGATTTCTATAATATTGGTTCATGAACACAAGAGGAAACTTCAGAATAGTTATTGACCAACACACGTGAGTGCCTGAAAGCATTGTCCCTAATGAGGATAGTTGTCTATTGATCATCTTACTCTTTTAATTGATCCATTAAAAATGGGTTAAAAGAATACAGATCATTATTAATTATCATATTGTAGAGCTTTGCCATTTTTATTAACACAGATTCAATAATATTCGAAATGCTTTTACAATTTGTAATTGAAAAAGACCACTCTCAATATCGATTCAGATTCTTTAGTATTATACAATTTGACTTATTACATTTGGTATAGTTACCGACGCAAGCATCCCTCTCGAAATAGAAATTATACCACATTTGGGTCCAAAGCGCATGATATACGCCGCCATTGTCTGTGTGAAGCATCCGGATAATGCCGGAGATAATGCCGGAGACCACATGCCAGAGACCACATGCCGGAGACCACATGCCGGAGACCACATGCCGGAGACCACATGCCGGAGACCACATGCCGGAGACCACATGCCGGTTCCCGCACATCCGGCTCATTGGTCGACATTAATCCTCAGCATTACCACTATCGACAAGTGATGAGTGGATCGCGTCGGGGAAGTTTGCAGCCTGGCAACTTTCCACAGGGGAATATATTAACATTATGCAGCGTCTCTCTTTCTCCCGCAGCCGATGTAATTGCTATGAGGGCGCCCTCTAACTGAGATCAGGGCACGCTTGCTTGTTCAGCCTGCTCTGGGTCTCTCTCTCTCTCTCTCTCTCTCTCTCTCTCTCTCTCTCTCTCTCTCTCTCTCTCTCTCTCTCTCTCTCCTCTCTCTCTCTCTCTCTCTGATCCACCTGGTATGTTCTCTCTTCCGGGGATGGCACACACGGACACGCATACTGTCAACATTGACAGTTTGAGGCGGGACCAAAGAGCGAGAGCTCAACCCCGCAAGCACAACTAGGAGAGTGCACATAAGCACATTTAGCTAAACTCAGAGCATTATAATAAACAACACAGTAATGGCAGAAGTGGAAATTCACTCATATATAACAGAGGCAGCCAATCCAAACACTCTCTACAATAGTAGCCACAGACGGAGTTGCCAGACAGATGGAATTCAGCAAATGGTATCACAATTATCAACAATGAAGATAGGAATTAAGCTACACTCTTACAGACACTCACTAACGCTGAATTTTCCAAGTCAATGAAGAAAAATAATAGAAAAGACTATTGGAACACCTATAAAGAAACATAAACACCTCTCATGCGATCAAAACACCGGAAATCTCGCATGAAAAATTTGCCCTGACAATTATACGTCAGGATTGACAGGAACGGCCTGTGGTTGGCGTGTTCCAAGACTTGCTGAAAACTTTTGATTTCATCTCCCACGGGAAATGAATGTACAGTAATATGCAGAGCACCGCGATGGGTCAGTCTCAGTGCCTGTACCTTTTTTTTAAGTTTAAGCCACCCAAGAGGTGGTACGGGCATGAATAGCCCGTAAGTACCTGTCCTGTTCCTGATTTCTGTGTATAACTTTGTCTGAGGGTGACGCGTGTAGACTATGTGAGCTGGTCTGAAAGACAGAGGTGATGACGACGTTTCGGTCCATCCTGGATCATTCCAGGTTCAAACAAAGGTTACTGAACAATGCTGCTGAGGGACAGCGACGAGCTAAACAAGATGCAACAGGTATTTCATCTGCAACCAACAAAATAACTAAAATATTTAACTTTCTGAGCTTCGCAACAAGGTTGGTGACAGGATTAATGACGTAGGATGTGATAGCTTACAAAGGAAGCTTCACATCAAAAGAAAAGGGCTATGAAACCTGGTTAGAACATGCAAGATAAAAAAAGGACAGACTTGTTGCCGTGGATGGGACACAGGTGGACATTGGAACAATGCGAGTCAAAGAAAAATTAAGGAAGTGTCTCTTGCAGCGACAACTATAGAGAGGTGGGCGGACCAGAGAATGGTCTAGGTATTGACCAGAGAATGGTCTAGGACGGACCGAAACGTCGTCGTCCCTTCACTTTCTAGTGTGTGGTCTGGTCAACAGAATTCAGCCACGTTACTGTGACTCCTCGCCTGCAGAAGGTGGGCGAGCTGGAGGAAGGGGCGGTAGAGAGACCGACAACATTCACATCAACTATAGACATAACCAAGTACAGGAACACTCAAGACATAACGGATACATAACACAGGGGACGAGAAGCTGGAACCTAATCATCTCCATCACACGTAAGAACACGTATGAATAGCAACACACAGGTAAGCACACAAACACACAGTTCTCCTACAGCTGAGAGGCAGTAGCTTTGAAAATAACCAAATGGAACTGAACTTCACAATATTAGAAAACAGAGAAGACATGATCTCAACGTACACAATACTTAAAGGAGCTTCAACGAGACTCAAGACGGCATCAGAGCACCGGAGACCACACACATGTCCTAGATGCCTCACAGATCGAAACACTGAAGAGTAAGTGAGCTCCAACCAACAGCCTTACCCTGTCTCTGAATACCGGGCGTCTCTATATCATTCTTAGATTCCGTAGTTATTTGTATTATAAATCACGCTGTTGCCTGGGACCGTACCAAGGCTTTCATGTTCAGGACTTGATTGCTGTGCACTGTCGTTTCCTTGTCTAACAAGCGGGAAGGGAGAATTGGAGAAGGGGAAAGGCAGGCGGAAAGGATTTTTTATTTTGATTGTTGCCGCTGAAGGCGGCTAGTTTATTGTGCACCCCATACTCATCCTGTGAGCGGTAGCGCAAAAGCATTACAGAGGGCACAAAAGGTCTTTATCAGACCTCATCTTAGATTATTACATAAACAATTTCATCTATCCTTCACACCTTATAGTTACAATGTCAGCTAGTTACAGAGAAAGTGCTATTTCAAGAGCTACATATTTACAGTAATCATCATACATTAATGGTAGGTCTTATCGCTAATACATAATAGTTTGACCAATGGGGACATTACAGAGTCATAGGGGAGCTTCTGTTTATTATTAATCCTCACAATACACTACTTGTTTCTGAACCTCATATGTAGTTCATCCCCAGACAAATTCTTATAAGCAGAGTAAAGAGGATTATAGACCTAGCATGGGTGGCCGCAGATTATAGGAGATGGAGGGGGGAGGGGTAGAAATAACCTAAGCTAGTCAATCCTCTTGAGATGTACTTCCTGTTCTCAACAAACATACTTGAACTTGAGCAGAGGCGGCCGACGTTATTAGCCAAAAGGCTCTGTTTAGGTCCTCTCGTGCAGTCGAGGTGTGGAGATAGATAGGAGGAAGAGATAAGGAAGGGAAGGGGTCGATAGATCAGTAAAGGCAGGAGGGGTGACAGCTGAGATAGCGAAGAGGGAAGGTGGGAATAACAGATACATCTGAGTTAGAGAGAACTGAGGGAGATTGATTGATGATTGATAAAGATTAAGCCACCCAAGAGGTGGCACGGGCATGAATAGCCCGTATGAGGGAGATGAGGAAATGGGGATTATAGAGAGGACAAGGTGATGGGAAATATGAAAATGGGCAGGAAGATAGGGTATGAGAATAGACAGGGAGACGGAGACTATATTAATGAGACAGGAGATAGGGAATATAAGAATGGGCAGGGAATATAAATATATAAAAGAACGTATAGAAATAAACACGGCCATTGACACACATAGATATATATATATATATATATATATATATATATATAATATATATATATATTTATATATATATAGATTTAGCTTATACCCATTGTTTTCGTATTATGTGTTGAAATTTGTTTTCACCTCACCCCAACCATTGTAATGTCCTCACCCAAATGCAGATATATATATCTATATATATATATATATATATATATCTATATATATATATATATATATATATATATATATATATATATATATAATTATATATATATATATACTGTATAGTCCTGGACAGTCTAGAACAACTGTACCCAAGAAATAGAGGGTCCACCTCTCTGTGTTTATTTCCCTTGGATATAAACAAAATAATTATAATTAATAATTGCATTTCTTGCATAATATAAAAACATGAAATAAGTCATTTTTTGAAGTTAAGGAGTATAATTCTCAGAGATAGTGCAATATACATTTGATGCGTAGCCTAACCAAAAGATATCTAACCAAAAGATACCTAACCAAACTAAAGCCTTTAAAGACCTACAATTGAAGATATTTCCCCCCCCCCCCATCACAACCACTTGGTACACCACAATTATCGCTATAAAGAAAACGGGAGCATTTTTTAAAGTTCCTGTATCACCTGTTACAGACGGGAAAGACATCTCCCGTCACGCAGGGTGCAGTCGCACCTCCACAGATCTCCAGTATCAGCTCTTGATACTGGTAATGGCTCAAAGGGGCCACCACTTACGGGCTATTCATGCCCGTGCCACCTTTTGGTGGCTTAATCTTCATCAATCAATAAATCACCTGTTACAGAGAGTGGGGTGGTGGCTGACCTCTGTGGAGTGGTCATACATGGGTTTTCAGCGCATACTGTGTAATTTGATGCTCTTTCAAATATTTTCCTTAGAGTATTTTAATGATGAAAAATAGAACGTTATTATTCATCATTCAAGTTGGAAATGTATTCGTTTTAAAGCAAAATATTACAAAAATTACATCTACATTTTCCCCAAACTATCTAATTCTCGTATTTAAGGTCTGTCAATTGCAGGAGGCTTCCTATGGCAGTGACACGAGCCTCCTATGGCAGTGACACGAGCCTCCTATGGCAGTGACACGAGCCTCCTATGGCAGTGACACGAGCCTCCTTGGCAGTGACACGAGCCACCAACCAACAAATTAGCTAACATTATACTTGATTAAATGAGGGAGTTAAAATGTTGTGTGGTTAAATTCATTGTAATTTTAATTACATTGTTCTTGACGGTATGCGGTAATTACGTTGGTTTTGCTAACGTTACTTTTCTTTTAAAGATATTTAATTGTTACATCTGTTTAAATAATAATTGTGTGCTTGTCTTTATTAACTCAAAAACGTAATTTATATATGATTATATATTTATAATTGAATTAGTTTACATAACAATCGGTATTATTTAGTAATAATAATAAAACGTCCGTAATCATTACGTCATTTAGATTTAAAAGTTGTATTTGTTGGTGAATTACAAATTACTACAGTTGAGGCTAGAATGACGATGTACAACCATATAAGTGTACATAACGTGGACTAGTACTGTAATGAGTAATTCCCCGCGCTCACCCCACCATATATAGCACCAGGCGCCCCCCGGCAAGGTCCTACACTGCTTGCAAGCACGAAGCAAATCCTGTTGAATTCCTCCTTCCTTGCTATCAGCCTACTTTCTAATGTGTAAAAATTCAACGGGTGAAATTGCTTGCTAGCATGTAGGGAAGGAGGTAAGAGTCTGCGGCTGCTAACGTCAGGTTGTAATGTATCATGGTCAGATTTCTTATGGTAAGTGGTAAATTGTAACATACTTTCTTTTTTATATAACGGTTCTCTCAGGAGCGCGGCGGGCGAGACTGGCGCACTTCTCACTCAACACGGTCAGGCAAGCACTGAGGCTGGCAGGGAGATGTGCTTCCCTATATACGTGTTGGCCTCTCTTGCCAGGCAAGTTGCCTCCTACTTCCCTACTTTACTATCGCCCCAGCATGAACTACGCGTCAATATATCCTCGGAATCACCACTTTTATTGTAAATATCGTAGTTATTCGTTATTAATTCACGTGTGTTTAAATGGTGGCTCGGATATGTATGTTATAAGGGTTTAGGTCAGTTGCGAGTTGCCAGTTCAGCGTTTTCTTGCCTGGAGTTCGGAGCAGCGGCCAATCAGGAGGCCGGGCGGTCCATGCTGGTCCAGCCAATGGCAGCGTCGCGCGCCGCGTGCGTCACCAAGAGCAGAGCGCTTCTGCCTGAACTAAAAATGCTGTTGTAAGCCACATTTCTCTTGACTCATTTATGGTCGTGGTTCACGGAAATATCGAGGACAAGGACTGAAGGAAGAAATAATGAACTCATAGGAAATGACAGCGTGCTAGTGAGCGGCACACGGCCACTAACACTCAATTATCTCTCACATTTACCCTGAAGCTCTTGCAGTCTCTCGGTGAAATATTTTAAGAGTTCGGCGTATCCATCTCTTAATATGTCACTCAAGCCGGTATATGACGTAATATACTTNATAATAAAAAAAGTCACTTACAATCCCCATTATTATCTGAACCCTCAGACTGTTGTTGTTGTTATAGATTCAGCCACTCGGAACAAGTTCCAAGCAGCACGGGCTATGGTGAGCCCGTAACTTACCTGGCACAGGAGCGGGGCAAGTAGCACGGGCTATGGTGAGCCCGTAGTGGACTTACCTGGCACAAGAGCGGTGCTGTCCTCAGACTATTCCCCCTTCCTCTTGAACTTCCCCATTTCCCTCCATTTCTTATGACCGTCCCACCTCACTTACCCCATTCCTAAGCCAATAAACCCCGTCTCTAGTACACCTCCCCTTCCCTAACCCATCACTCAGCCCCTAACCCATCACTCAGCCCCTAACCCATCTCCCAAACCCTTGCTCGGTCCCACCTACTTATCCTTCCTCATCCATATTCCTCCTTACCATTATATTCTCAAATCCAAATTCGTAATTTGGATAACGTAATGTAATTATAATATCGGAAATGAACCAGGTGGCGGTGAACGGCAACTGTCAAGGGTAAACACCCAACGTTTTTTTTTCCAGGAGAATTCATGATAAAACTTGCCTCCAACCGACATATATAAGAATCTTCTAACTAAAAGTTCAGCTACAATCCTCAAGATAACTTGGTGTTAGTTCAAGTTATGATTCCTATTCGTCAAGTTATGATTCCTTGAGCAATCTATTCGTCCTGGCACACAGCGAGTTATAAAACCAGTGGGCCTAATTAAATTACTCAAATTACGCAAAATTGTAATTAATTTTGGTCAATAAAAATAATAATAAGGAACAATTTCTGGGATAAATAACAAGAACAAGGCCTTCTAAACGAGCTTTGTTCATCCTAGAGTACACAGCTACTGAAGCCTAGTAATGCAAACGAAGAGGCTTCTACTTGCGTTATTTCTCCTGGGAAATAGAATTAGTGACTCCTAATGTTGTAAGCGCCCAGACTTATCGTCCTGGGAAACACAAATCCAATATATATACGTTGCTCGTCCTGGAAAACCCAGTTATTCTTGTCATACGCTATCTCTCCTTGGAAAACAACGACTGTGATCATTTAGATGCACCAGCCGTCCTGGAAACCAAAACTGATAAAAGTACAGTCTCTCCTGGTAAACATAATAAGAAGCGGATGTATTGTCAAGAAAAACACTTTATAAACAGTGAACAAGAACACACTGGCTGAACAAGAACACTGGCTGAACAAGAACACACTGGCTGAACAAGAACACTCTGGCTGAACAAGAACACTCTGGCTGAACAAGAACACTCTGGTTGAACAAGAACACTGGCTGAACAAGAACACTGGCTGAACAAGAACACTCTGGCTGAACAACAACACTGGCTGAACAAGAACACTCTGGCTGAACAAGAACACTCTGGCTGAACAAGAACACTCTGGCTGAACAACAACACTGGCTGAACAAGAACACTCTGGCTGAACAACAACACTGGCTGAACAAGAACACACTGGCTGAACAAGAACACTCTGGCTGAACAAGAACACTCTGGCTGAACAAGAACACTCTGGTTGAACAAGAACACTCTGGCTGAACAAGAACATTCTGGCTGAACAAGAACACTCTGGCTGAACAAGAACACTCTGGCTGAACAAGAACACTCTGGCTGAACAAGAACACTGGATGAACAAGAACACTCTGGCTGAACAAGAACACTCTGGCTGAACAAGAACACTCTGGCTGAACAACAACACTGGCTGAACAAGAACACTCTGGCTGAACAAGAACACTCTGGCTGAACAAGAACACTCTGGCTGAACAAGAACACTCTGGCTGAACAAGAACACTCTGGCTGAACAACAACACTGGCTGAACAAGAACACTCTGGCTGAACAACAACACTGGCTGAACAAGAACACTCTGGCTGAACAAGAACACTCTGGCTGAACAAGAACACTCTGGCTGAACAACAACACTGGCTGAACAAGAACACTCTAGCTGAACAACAACACTGGCTGAACAAGAACACTCTGGCTGAACAAGAACACTCTGGCTGAACAAGAACACTCTGGCTGAACAAGAACACTCTGGCTGAACAACAACACTGGCTGAACAAGAACACTCTGGCTGAACAAGAACACTCTGGCTGAACAAGAACACTCTGGCTGAACAACAACACTGGCTGAACAAGAACACTCTGGCTGAACAACAACACTGGCTGAACAAGAACACTCTGGCTGAACAAGACCACTCTGGCTGAACAAGAACACTCTGGCTGAACAAGAACACTGGCTGAACAAGAACACTCTGGCTGAACAAGAACACTCTGGCTGAACAACAACACTGGCTGAACAAGAACACTCTGGCTGAACAAGAACACTCTGGCTGAACAAGAACACTCTGGCTGAACAACAACACTGGCTGAACAAGAACACTCTGGCTGAACAAGAACACTGGCTGAACAAGAACACTCTGGCTGAACAAGAACACTGGCTGAACAAGAACACTCTGGCTGAACAAGAACACTGGCTGAACAAGAACACTCTGGCTGAACAAGAACACTGGCTGAACAAGAACACTGGCTGAACAAGAACACTCTGGCTGAACAAGAACACTGGCTGAACAAGAACGCTCTGGCTGAACAAGAACACTCTGGCTGAACAAGAACACTCTGGCTGAACAAGAACACTCTGGCTGAACAAGAACACTGGCTGAACAAGAACACTCTGGCTGAACAAGAACACTGGCTGAACAAGAACACTCTGGCTGAACAAGAACACTGGCTGAACAAGAACACTCTGGCTGAACAAGAACACTGGCTGAACAAGAACGCTCTGGCTGAACAAGAACACATGGGAACAAGAACACTGGCTGAACAAGAACACATGAGAACAAAATCGGTCTTCACAAGTCATCAAGTTTACGTGAACTTTTGAACGGACTATTCCCTACATATGATTAACTTTGTGTACAATATTAAGTTCAGATTGTCAGAGGACAGGCACTCCATAGACGAAGCCTTTACATCTTTCTTCAATCACGGCTTACATTAATGAAGCAGTTTACGAGGTCGGAAGCCCTACGAGGTTGTTCATAACAATACAGATGTTATGAGTGTTAAGTTACCAAGCTCGCTTACGTCTTACGCCACCATGACCAAGGAAAGATGTAGAGGTTTCGTAAGAAGACCCCCCCCCCCATAAATACCAGATCAATCCCGGTATATTATATTGCTGACCTCGTGTTACCACTCACTTGTAAAAAATTTTACCATAAACAATAATTGGGTACAAATTTGTCTGGAGACCAATTGGTGATTACCAAATTGGACTGTGATGACGGTGGTAACGAGCGGTGGGAGGGAACCGCTCCACACAGTCATTAAATGCCCCCCTGTCCAACACGACACAGTCACGCGAATTATACAGATTATACCAGTTGTACTCTACGTAAGCTGATTGTATCTCTAACGCTGATTTGGCGGACGTCACGCGATCTGGTGCATGGGAGGGGTTGTACTCGCCTAGTTGTGCTTGCGGGGGTTGAGCTCTGGCTCTTTGGTCCCGCCTCTCAACTGTCAATCAACAGGTGTACAGGTTCCTGAGCCTATTGGGCTCTATCATATCTACACTTGAAACTGTGTATGGAGTCAGCCTCCACCACATCACTGCCTAATGCATTCCATTTACTACCAACTCTGACACTGGAAATAAAATTGTATTCAGCGTGTTGCAAACCCCCAGATGCAGCTTTCGGCGTTGTGGAACTCTTTTGATCAAATCCACAAGGGCCGTGAAGAGGATTCGAACCTACGTTCGAGATCACGTTATTGCGATTTCTGTGTGCAATGTAACTTCTGTTCACTCTAATACATATAACTTATTCATATTGTAACAAGCAAAGCTTCCGTTACTTGTTACAAGAACAACCACCACCGTCATTTTATATTGCTGGCTTCTACTATATACTTCAATCACGTTATTGCGCGTTATTTAACGAATTATTATTACACGAATCCCCTAAAGAATTCTGTTGAATTTCACGTTCCATTAATAGTGAAGCATATCATGGTCCAGTGGTTTAAGGCGTGTCCTCATGGTTTCTACTGATTTCCTTATTGATTTCTTTGAGCATTATTAAGAAACTTGTACTTGAATGAAGGTGAAGGAATGGCCCAGTATGTGTGTATAAATGTGTTAAAGACCAAGGAAAAGAAACTATCAGGGGGAAAGCACCAAGCCATTACGACTATATAGCACTTGGAAGGGGTCAGGATAAGGATTTGGGATGGGACGGGGGAAGGAATGGTGCCCAACCACTTGGACGGTCGGGGATTGAACGCCGATCTGCATGCAGCGAGACCGTCGCTCTACCGTCCAACCAAAGTGGTTGGGTGTATTAAAGACCAAACTTTAGCATGTAACCCACAACCTTTCTCAATGTCACAAGGTTGTATATGAGAATGGAGGTTACATCTGAAAATTTGTTTTTTAATACATTTGTATATATATTTCCTTTCTCTTTATTGTTATTATTATTACCTGTAATTTACGTGGGGTTTACCAGGTGTGCTTCCTCGAGTCCTGTGTGTAGAGCTGTGGGTGACTGGTGTGCTTGGCAGGTGTTGACAGCTGTGTGTGAGGTAGGACTCATGTTGTCCCCAAATGTTGACAGGTGTGTGTGGGGTGGATTCATCTTGTCCTCAGGTGTTGACAGCTGTGTGTGGAGTGGGACTCATGTGGTCGCCAGGTGTTGACAACTGTGTGTTGGGTGGGACTCATGTTGTCCCCAGGTGTTGACAGCTGTGTGTGGGGTGGGACTCATGTTGTCGCCAGGTGTTGACAGCTGTGTGTGGGGTGGGACTCATGTGGTCGCCAGGTGTTGACAGCTGTGTGTGGGGTGGGACTCATGTGGTCGCCAGGGAGTTTGCTGGTGGGTATTTGTGGTGAGCCATCGTAAAGATGAGGTTTGGCTGTCGCCATGTAAAGCTTCGCTATCCTCAGGT
This sequence comes from Procambarus virginalis, assembly GCA_020271785.1. Lineage (NCBI taxonomy): Eukaryota > Metazoa > Arthropoda > Malacostraca > Decapoda > Cambaridae > Procambarus > Procambarus virginalis. The sequence goes on from WNGS01162157.1 coordinate 6,207,757, forward strand.
AAACAATCGCCTTGCTCTCCAGTGGAAGTTTTGATGATATTTTGCTCTTGTCACCACCTTCCTGCTCCTTCCACCTACCTGTCCCCTTCTCTTATCATTTCCAATCTCTTCCACGGACTGGGTATCTTGAGATTCTTGAGATTATCTTGAGATGATTTCGGGGCTTTAGTGTCCCCGCGGCCCGGTCCTCGACCAGGCCTCCACCCCCAGGAAGCAGCCCGTGACAGCTGACTAACACCCAGGTACCTATTTTACTGCTAGGTAAGAGGGGCATAGGGTGAAAGAAACTTTGCCCATTGTTTCTCGCCGGCGCCTGGGATCGAACCCAGGACCACAGGATCACAAGTCCAGTGTGCTGTCCGCTCGGCCGACCGGCTCCCCCGGGGTATAAGAGACCTGTGGCACTATACATATATATATATATATATATATCTGTATCTAGTCCTGGGGACCATTCAGGCTTGTTTGCATATATATATATATATATATATATATATATATATATATATATATATAATAATACTATATATATATATATAATATATATCATATATATATATTTCTTATCAGCACGTCTACATTTCTCCATCAAATTACTACAAGAAATTGGGTACAGTCCTGACAAGGTGATAATGAGGCTGTTAGCTCTGCAAATGACTAGGTTGCTACCCTAACTCTGCTTGCCTAACAGTGGCAAGGTGAAAGGGGAAAGCGCTAGGCCATTATGATTGTATACCACTTGGAGAGGACATGAGGATAAGGATTCCTGGATAGAACGGAGGATAGGCATGCTGCCCAACCATTGGAGCCATATTTGAAATGGGGGGGACAGAGAGTTGACACTAAATTACAGATCTGTGTCACTGATAAATATTATGTGTTAGAAGCTGGAGAGAGTAATCGAGCTGAGGGTAGTGGGGTCCCCCTCAATTGCCAGGGACCATGGAGTGGGACCCTTCCATTGCCGGGACCATGGAGTGGGGTCCCCCATTGCCAGGGACCAGGGGATGGAGGTCTCTGAAGGTTCATTTCTAAGACCAGTGCTGTTCCTAATTTATTTTAGTGGCCAACTCAAGGGAGTGAGCCCGCACATGTCAATGTTTTGCCGGCGACGAACAGGGAGAAAGAGAGACGACGTAGAAGGAGAAGAGAGACCAGGAGAAGAGAAGAGAGACCAGGAGAAGGAGAAGAGAGACCAGAAGAAGGAGAAGAGAGACAGGAGACATCTACACATCAAGGGGAAGACAATTACAGGAACTGGAAAGAGAAAAATATTTGGGAATGGATCTACTTCCATCAACACCGGAGGAACACATCAACAGGACATCAGCAGGATATAAGATGATGCTGCTACACATAACAGACACGGGAGACATCTCCCGTCCACGAGGCTCATCATAGCCCGTGCTTCTTGCCCCGCTCCTGTGCCAGGTAAGTTACGGGCTCACCATAGCCCGTGCTACTTGGAACTTGTTCCGAGTAGCTGAATCTATAACAACAACAACACATAACAACGGTATTCAAAGGCGTAAGTAAGGTCTCAAGTCGTTCTATACAGTGTGATACTGTTCCTCATGAGAGGCTGGTGTACGAGATGAAGAAGCTGTGATAACTGGCAAGACACTAACTGGATATGGGACTGATAGGAAAACAAAAACAAAAGTCACAGTCAAAGACGAGGGGTCAGATTCACGAAGTAGTTACGCAAGCACTTACGAACCTGTACATCTTTTCTCAGTCTTTGGCGGTTTGTTTACAATTATTAAACAGCTAATGAGCTCCGAAGCACCAGGAGGCTGTTTATAACAATAACAACAGCTGATTAGGAAGTTTCATGCTTATAAACTATTAAATAAGTGTAACCAAAGCCATCAAATATCGAGGAAAGGTGTACACGTTCGAACGTACTTGTGTAACTGCTTCGTGAATCTGGCCCAGGTTTCGAGTTGAGGAATGTAACGAGAGGGATCCCTTAAGGCATGGTACTGGGCCCACTAATGTTCCTAATTTATGTAAATTACCTATAACAGGGAGTGAGCGCGTATGTGTCAATGTTTGCAGAAGACACATTGCTAATGAAGAATGTAAAAACCGAGGAATACTGCAGAATGATACAAGTAGACCTTAAACTCCAGGAATGGGCAAAATCGTTGCTAAAATTCAATTCCAACAAGTGTAAGGTAGTGAAGTTGACCAGACCACACACTAGAAGGTGAAGGGACGACGACGACGTTTCGGTCCGTCCTGGACCATTCTCAAGTCGATTGTGATGAGGAAGCAGAGACAGGCAATAAATAATGAAGTAATGAAGATGGAAAAGGGAGAAAGGATACGAGAATCAATCTATACCATAAAGGAATCACAGAGAGAAAAATATTTTGGAGTGGAGTAATTTTAACACCATCTCCAGAGGCATATATAAACAGGATAACATCAGCAGCACACGAGGAACGATGCCAAACATTAGAAAGTTGTTTTGAAACGTAAATCAGGACTTCTTTCAGAGCATTGTACACAGCCTCTGATAGATCAATACAGGAATATGCAGCACTGCCCTGGAACCCGCACCTTGTGAGGCATGAAACTCAAATTAAAAAGTACAAAAATGTGCAACAAGATTAGTACCAGAGAATGAAGATAGGTTAAGTGAACTAGACCTCACTACCCTGGAGGAGGGAAGACACACAGGAGAAATGGTCACAATATACAAGATACTGTTGGGATTAAAAAAAGGTAAGGCGCGAAGAGACTTTATATTGAGGATAGTAGGACGAAGGGACATAACTGGAACTGGAACGGAAATGAGTCGTCGAAATGTAAGGAAATATTCGTACCTTGTACGGGTGATCAACTAGTGGACTGCACTGGAACTGTGAAAGTCATCCAATACTTTAAGGCCAAATTTGACAAAGAATTCGAACGTCGGAACAGTTAATTACAACGCAACAGGAAGAACAAGGCCACTAAACTGGGCACAAGCAGTTTGCCTGTCTCTCCCCCACCCCCCTTTAGTCCGTGATAGGTAATAACAACATTAACAATCATCACTATTTTCGCCACCACCACCAACCACCAATTACCATTAACGACCCGGGCCACGCCGACACAGGACGTGTCGGCGCTCACATCAAGCGAGGTGTTCCTTGAAGTGTCTCAGGCCTGGAGCACCAGGCTGGGGGGGGGAGGGGTCGTGGAGAGGGAGATGGAAGATGGTGGTTTGTGGAGATAGGGAAGCTGTGCTGAGCAACACCCCGGGTACCGGACACACACACACACACACACACACACACACACACACACACACACACACACACACACACACACACACACACACACACACACACACACATGCTGGTGTTCACTATACACATTAACACTATAACTTGACACATTTACGTCCAAGTGTAAGTGGCTTCCACAATTCCTGTACGGGGGCTGGCTGGGCCTTACGTGGAGCCTCGAACTTGAACCATCTATACAGCGTGTTTGGTGTTTGATCTATCCTGTAGCCGCCAACCAGGAGGCTACAGGATAGATCTTTTGGAGTTAAGTACTGTATCTTGTTGTTGTTGTTATAGATTCAGCTACTGGGAACAAAGAAGTTCCAAGTAGCACGGGCTATGGTGAGCCCGTAGTGGCCTTACCTGGCACAGGAGCGGGGCTGTAACTCCTGTATCTTGATTTACCACTCCGTCAATATGACAAAAGACATACGAACCCAAGCACCCCACCTAACCTATTGAGTCCGATGCATAGAAAACGTGAATATTTGTGAGCCGTTACTTTTCTAAAGTTGAATTTATAATGTTGATTATAATAGCGTATAAAAGCCTGAAGTATTAGGTGAGAGGACGAGTGGACTACCCACATGGGTCATCTATGGCCTCTCGTCCTGCTGTTGCTCGTACTATAATATGTATCTATGTCCTATTTTCTTAGTATCTTGTATGCCGAGATCATGTACCTTTTTTTCAAATTATTCTCGTATATTGTACATCTCACTATGTATATCTCTGTATACCGATTGATTGATGAAGGTTAATCCACTCAAGAGATGGCACGGGCATGAATAA